>VYZV01034448.1:33673-68609 GCA_013401275.1 Pandion haliaetus | reverse complement strand
TTTTTTGGTAGGGGGGATAAGGGGGGAACACTGCTACCATGTTGTGGAGACAGGAAGAATAGGAGTTCCTGGTAAATACCTCTTTTCAGCATTTTACCTAATTTTTTTCATGGCCTCGTTTATCACCTCTTTGGAATAAACTAACCACATCTTTCCAGTCTCTTTGAAAGTCTTCGTGCTGCATCATGCTTAGCCTACTCTAAGACCTGTCTAATTCTTCAGTATTCTTGTTGAAGGGCCTCAGCAGTGATGCCCAAAGTATGCAAGATGGTGCTGCACGGTTGCTGGTACTGTGATTTTTTAAGTCCAGTATTTATTCAGCCTAATCCCTTGTTAGACTGCAGCTGCGTATGGAGCTCTGGGTCCCAAAGAGCAGCACATGATAGCAAGGTCCCAGTACTTATATGATTAATTCTGAACCTTTTTGAAGCGTGTGAAGAGTTGAAATTTTTGTCTCTTAGTATATCTTGCTGGGCACTGCTTGACCTTGCAATGACATTGAACAGCATTTCCACTGTGTTGTCCATTTGGCTAAATTACTTAGGGCTCTCAGAAGTTTTGCAGCTCTGTCTGATCAAGGTAAATAGTGTCATTTGCAAACATCCCCAGGTGTGTTTTATTATATATATTTTATATCTCACCTCTCCAAAACCTGCTTTTTCCACATTAAAGAGTATTTCTTCAGCATATCTCTTTTTTAACAAGGGAAACTAATTTTGGCAATATCCAGAACCCTTCCTGTGTAAGTCCTATATTCTCACAGTATCATTGTTTGTTTCCCCAATTGCATCTCTGCTCATTCAGTATGAGGTATAATGCTTGATCTTGGCTTCTAATATAGCTAGGACTTAGGGGCAATCACAAATAGCTCAAATAATTAAAACTGTGTATATATGAGCTCAAAAAATAGCTGAGCCACTGCTGTTTCATTCCCATTTTATACCAGTGTAACTTCACTGAAATTGGTAGAATTTCACAAGCCTTATCTGAAATAATACAGTTGCCAGTCTGACCTTTTCATTATGAGCATTTACAACTTATTATCTCATCCTTTTGAGTAGTTAAAAACAATCAAGAAATATGAGGAGAAAACAACTTTCCACATCTCTAATATGCAAAAAGCCACAGACATTTCAGAAGCAAAAAGGAAGGTACCTGTCTTACCAGTGCTTTGTATGTAAATGTGACGTATCCATGTGCACAGACTGATGAATATTAGATAGAAATAGAGAGAATATTTCAATTTGGGCAGTATTACTTTACTGTCCAGACTTCATTACCGAATCCATCCTTTGCCATTGCTCCGTAATTGTCACACAGTGATGCAGATGCCAAGTAAAATTAAAGTAGTGAAGCATTTATAGTCCTTAGAGAAGATGCTAGATGCAGACTGTAATTGCAGCTGGCAATTTTGGATTTCAGAGGGACTTGCGTTGTTCCACCAATGGTCCCCTATGGTTTAAAAAAGCCAGCCAATGAAATCACATATGCTACTTACAGAAGTAAAAAATGCAGAATAAAAACTTCAGCAAATAGTTATTGTCTGTAATGGATCAATTAATTTTCATGAAGAGGCTGATTAGGATACTTCAGTATTTATGCATAATCCTCACAGTATTTAGTTTGGAAGAGCTCACTGGCTGCCACATTTGGCAGATCAGAATTTAGTAATATAAAGACAATGCCATTTTTAAAGATGCTTACAGCCAGGCATATTGAGAGATCGACCATTGACGTATCGTGTGGGAACAAGATCATCCCAGGTGTAGTTCCTCCAGCCTTATTAGAGTTGCACCAGGAATCAATTTGGCTTAGAACTGTTTGTTCAGATCCTGTTTAAATGTAGCTTGGAACCTCTGAACCTCCAGTGAGTCCTAGAAAATTGTTATGATTTTATTATTGCATCTGCCAACTGGTAGAGAGACTCGAGAGCACACTTCACCATGTTGCCTGTTTCCCATGCTGGGAGAATAGTGCCTTGACCAGTTGTAAGAGTGAGGCTGCAGAGACTGTATCTTATAGCAGGATCTGGCCCACTACACACCTGAATATTAGCTCAACCATGAGACAAATTAACAGCTTTGTGCCTATCATAGAAGCACTTCACATGTATGTAATGCTTCGCAGGTGTGTATCCTGCATCGTGGCTCAGCACGTGTAGATCCAAGCAAAAAAGGAGCTTTTTGCCCAAGATGGCAAAGCACATCCTAGCAAAGGCAGGAGATCCCATGTCATATGAACTTCAGCCACATGAATAGGCCACTGCACCATAGACTATTTCTGGGCAGTCTTTACACAGCAATTACAGCAACTAATTAGAAGACTTCCTCCTGTAACTAAACCAGAATGGACTACTCCAAAATGTGATAACAACTATGAAGCAACTAGCAAAAATAGTGCATTAAGATGCAGAACTTCCAGCTCATAACCACATGTGACTTGAGGATAGGAAATGGATGCCGGAGGCCATGTTCTTGGCTGCTAAAAACCCTCATAACTCCATTAACAACTTCTCTGAAATGCAGACCTTCTGTGCTAAGTCAATCTTCAAGTGGGTATGGTTTTCTTTTTTTTTTTTCTGCCTGCTCAGCTTCTCCCAAACTCCTCCATTTTTATCCCTCTGGTGCCTACACAGCTTCACAGCTGCTCAAGAAGTGCATATAAGTGACTTTAAGACAGAAAGGAGAAAACAGGAGGGAAAAACAGGACTCTGAAAGTTAACAGGCAGAGGGAAAAGACAGTCTTCTGCCTTCTGCCTGTGTCTCTGGCTGTGTTGGACCTGCTGGGAAGCAGTGGTCCCCTGGTTATTCAGGTTAGAGCAGGGGGCAGGAGAACCTGGATTTAGCTTTCAGTAGGTATCAGGGTGAGAGGAGTGAGGCGTATTTGGGCTATGACTATGAAGCAAGGACTCAGGCTCTGGATCTGAGCTTGGAGGTTCTCCCAGGGGCAATGATAAAGGCATGGCCTGTCAGGTGCCTGTGGTGAGGAGGAGGACCAGCACTGATGGGTGATGCACAGCAGAGCCGTGTGTCTCTCAGAGACTATGGGACTGTCCTCTGGTACTGATACAGGTGCTTCAGTGCCAGTCTTTGCACTTCTGTTTCACTAAGGAATCGTAATGGTGGTCGTAAGAGACCACACAGACTTCCTCAATCAGCACGTTATTTAGTAAGCACAAAAGCCCTTTAGAGAAAATGTATCTATGTATTTCTGTTTAGCTATACACCACACCAGACTTTGCTGAGGACTTTGAACTCCCTTGAACTGGGAAGACCTGGTTTCTTTGCGTGTCTTTCACAAAGTCTCTCCCATACCTTGAGACAACGTGTGTCTTTAGGCTATAGCTGATCTGCCACACATCCTATGAGAGAGGCTTTCTAAAGCATTTGAGTCTCTTAAACCCTCCCAGTTCTAGTGAAGATGCTCATTAGCAATTAGATACAGGAGTATTAAAGCTGAGATTTTGGTCCACTGCTTTTCAAGAATGCATGGCAGTGTCTTTATCTGTTTTCCCTGAATTGCTTCCATCCTGGCTTTTCCCACCTGCTGGAATAGGATGATCTAATCATACAAAAAATCTGGTAATCCAGTATTATTATCATCACGTTGCAAATAATCAATGTTAAGGGAATTTCTTAATATTCACAGTATTACTACTGGTCAGCATCATGTCTGTCTCATCAGCACACTCCTGCCCACCTTGGGGCAGAGGGCAGGCTGGCTACAGGTCACAAGTCAGGGGAGATACATAAAGGCTGTCCACAGGCGAGCAGTGCGTGTCAGGGGACTGCTGCCCATCACTGGCAGGTGCCACAGGCAACCCAGCAAGATTTTGCGGCCCAATAAGATTTTGTGCTGTGGTGCTGCCAAAAGCTGTCAGTTGTAGGAGTCACGTTTAACCCAAGACCATGCCTGGTGTGAAAGCAAAGAGAGATGAGGTGGGGGAGCAGCCCTCTGCACATTAACTAAATAATTAAATACACAGTAATTAAATTAGAAGCAAATAAAGAAGAAAGTAACTTCTTGCAGTGTCCACACACTACCTTTCACCTCTCTTGTGATTTTGAGTGATGGACATCCCATTGCTCAACGGAATCCTCTGAGTAGGTCACTGTATATGTTCTGCTGGCTTTAAAGCAGTGAATCAATGGCAAGCTCCTCTGTCAGCTATACAGTAGTACTCTGCATTGTTTTTTGTATAGCCCTAGATTTATTCACTACAATACCTTATGGGGTGCTGTCCTTACACTAGCAAGTGGAAAATCTTGATCTGAAGCAATATAAATAATACATTGCAAGTATCATGAGGCAAAGGATAGGAAGTATGAAAATAGATCAGAGAGACTCTGTGTGCATGTGGCTGTAAATACATACACTTGAGATACAGACATGCACACCTGCTAGATGTGTTTATAGTCCCATTGATGCTTTGGAAATAGTACCAATATGTCTGTCATTGAGAAACGTAGCATGAAGAGTCATAAATCTTTGTTATGGAGCGGCAGGTTTGACAGATGATGGTCACCTACTACCTCGATCGGAAAGGTAATCTACTCTACACATTCCCCGATACTACATCTTCCTCAGCTATACTGAAAAATACTGCCTAGAAACAGAAATCCTGTGATGAAATTAACTTGGTGAATTCCCACAAGTATAAAAAATTGCCATTGATTTTTAAAATGTCATGAGGCTGCTGTGAGGCTTTTGGATTTGTTCATGTCAGGTGCTAGCTGTCCGTGTGTCCCTGTGCATGAGTACTCAGGAGAAAGAGGAATAGAGTATGTTTGTAAATAGAAGGAGAGACGGGCACCAGAAAGGAGAGTAGAAAAATTGGACGATTTGGGAAAAGGATTGCATCTTCGGCATCACCGTGAAGGTGACAGAGATATTACCAGCGGTGAGGAAGGGTTGGTCTGCAAGGCTGGCACAGTCATTAAAGTGCACAGCAGTTCCTTCAGAGGCCTGAGGGGACTGAATAGTCCAAAGTGATCATTTTTACGTACTAAAAAATTAGGCTGTGAGGACATTCAGCTTTTTGAAATGGTTAATTCTTTAAATAGCATTGCAGTCCCATTGAGGGGAGGGTTTATTCAGCCAGAGGATGGCAGCAAGATGGCCGCCATTGAGCACAGCTGAATCTCCTCATGGCTGTTCCCCATCCGGTGCTGATGGTGATCCGGAGAGCATTTTGTGCCCTCCCCATCTCCAAGTCATTTAGGGATAAAAAGAATGGGCAGACAGAAGGATTAGGCTTTATTCACAGACCTCATTTTGTTGGGTAACGTGTAATAATTTCTTCCTAATTACCTCTGACGTCTGCAATTCTCACACTTATTGTTAGCTTCCACTAATGAGAGAAAAGCAAGTGCCTAAAGCACGAGCTCATCCCCAACGGCAGCGCGCATGCATGTGTGTGTGTGGAGCTTGCCTCTTCACATGTCGGGTGCTGGGGATAAATCACACGGAAAATGGGATTGTGGTAAACAAGCTCATCTAAATCCTGGATTAGAGGGGACGATGTGACAGCACTAGATGCATGAATGGGAGCAACCGAAAAAAGCCGCAGAGGGCTGAGCTTGGGTTTTAGCCGCAGCGGTACCTAGGGAAAATGGCATTTTTTTCTCTTTTAGTTTAGCTTCATGAGGAAGCGGTACATTTGTGAGAAACCCCAAGGGAGCTATCTGAATTGCCCTTAGCATGTAGGAGGAAGGCAGCAAAAGCAGGTGATTATCTATGGGCGACAAGCTGAAACCAAGTTATCATTACACATCTGGGCTCAACCGCTGGGAATAAATACTCTGAGCAGAACTGATCTGGATTCTGTGCGGGGGTATGGATAGGAGATGGGCTCTTTTAGCCCTCTTTTTTGTGATTGATGTCCTGGCGAGCTCTGTTGCGCTGAAAGGAAAGGTGGCTTTGTAGTTAAAATGCTCTGGGAAGGCTGCATGTTCCATGGGCTTTCCAACTCAGGCAAGTCACTGAAAGAAACACATGTGCACATATACATATACATATATATATATATATATATTTAAGGTATGTTGGGGTCTCCAAATGTACATATGTGCCTATGAACTTTGGAAAATTCCACTCGTTGACAAACTCTCATTGACAGCAAAGATTGTGTGCTTCCGAAAAACCACCCAGATATCAGAATCTCTTTAGACATCTAACTCTGTGTTTCAATAGGACAAGGATCCCCATTTCTGAGCATGGTTTGGACTTGTCTCTTTATATTAGGAATTTTCAGAACTAGCATCATCATTCATCACAGAAAAAGACAAGTCTAACATCACAAATGATGCTATTACTATTGTTTTGATACAAGTTTCAACAGCTAACAACATGAATTTGCTTCATCTGAGTAATTTGCTATGGCAAAAGGTCAGTGGAGCAATCAAGAGAAAGGGGAGGTGACAGTGGGTAATGTCACTGCAAAATACATCACCTCTACATGCTCCCTCGTTTGTGGGATGAACAGTGTCCTTAACCTATGATCTGGATGGGCCCTGGCAGTGTGATCTCTCTTCTGTCACAGCTCCACCTTGGGATGGGATGAACCCCTGCCACCACCAGTTTCGCTCAGCCGGGGCCAGCAGATGTTTTGCTATGTATGAAAGCAAAGCCTCGCAGAGTGGATATAGTCTGTCCTTGGGCAGATGTGTCTCTCTGTGTTAGAAGGCGGGGCTCCAAATACTCAGAGACAATTTATTTCTGTTACTATAAAGGAGGAGGAACGTTGTGCTGAGGAGAGAAAGTCTCTTAATGGTAGGCAACAGGCAGCAGGAAGCAGCATTTGAGGGCAGTCTCCCCAGAGGCACCCATGTGGCCACTGATGAAATGGAAAGTGTATTCTCTGTGTCAAAGTTCATTTCAATCAGAGATGTCACCAGCCCAGGAGGGTATTTGTTATTCCTGGGGTCTGTCACTGCTCCCGTCGCCTGCTCTCATGGAAGCAGTGCAAGTCACTCAGCGCTGTTGTTGCAGCATCTGTTTCTCCCATCCTTTCTCTGCAGAAGCCGAGGCAGAATACATTATGGGGTTACAATTTCCCCTTCATGCCTCCCATCCTATTCATCCCCCTGATATGGTCTGTATTTGAGGTCTAACTCAGGCTGTCAACACAGCCAAGACAAATATATTTAGTCTACCTTAGTTTCCTTTGCAGTTTCAGTGGGGTGTGGTATACTTCATTTTCTGCCCCAAATTGATTGCAGTGTTGCTTTTGGTTGTCAAACCACTGTCAGCTTTTACCTCAGAGGAAGCCACATTTCTCTGCTGAGCAAAATAATTCATGGTGATATAAAGCAAGCTTGTGGCAGTAATGAAAGAACGTATGTCAGTAATAGAAATAGTCTTTTATTTCACCAGTAAACAAGAGGCCACATGGAGTCCATGCAGTATGGTCTTTTCAGTGAAAGAATGACAAACAATAATAAAAACAGGTGAAACAAACAAGCGAGGAAGTAGTTGATTCAAAATATTATACTCTGGCTTTAAAATAAGAAAACAAAGGTGGTTTGGTTTTTTTTCTTTTGCTGGTTGATGGTGACAAATTTAGGGCAGCTCCATTAAGAACTAGCTCATAAATTTCCACCTTGAAAAAATCTAACCATAAATCTTCATGTTTTGTGTCTGCTGATTGTGTGGAGTTAATCACAAGCACAACAGTTGCTCGGTTTGGATGACCTTGTAATTTCCATAAAGGAAACAAATCAGATGGCAGTACAAGTAGATAAAAGAAGCAGACTGGCAAGAATAAATTTCACTTTATAGGCTGATGATTGTAAAATGGAGAAATTGCTTTTTAAGCAAAATATTTAACCTCTCTCAGAAGTTACAGTTTGCATTTTTTCCCCCTTAGGTGTATTATCATCTATTTGGCAGCACATGTGCAGGAGATTAACATAGGTAATCCTTGTAAAGGAGTCAAACACATAAAACCAATTTTTTATCCTGACTGCAGTCAGCTTTTAAATACCTATGTGCTCATATATGTGCACTGTGACTATTACTGTGAGCACAAGCAGGACTGCTAGACAAGTAAGTCTAACTTGTGTGCATGGTCATCTATGTCCAAAAACTCAGGAATTCATATGCAGGTTATTGTATGTGAGTAAATAGAGGTGACTTTTTGAAGAGTTGGCCCTGTACTAAATGGGATTTAATGTTTTATAAGTTTGTTTTATATAGGATGGAATGTCTTTTGGACAGATGTACCAAGAAAGTGCAGATACTTACCATTATACCTGATACATTTATGTAAGGCTGGATTTTGTATGTTTTCCCTAAGACATAGCATTAACATGAGGATCACTTAGAGATGAACAGGGACTTTTTTGGCATACGTTGGAGAAGTTACAACCAGTCTTTTAGAGGTGAGCGTGGATGAGAATTATGCTCATATTTCAGTGCACTGGGATTCATAAGCACTGCCCAGACCATATGTGGGGATTAAACTTAAGTCCTTAGCCTGAAACCTGACCATGTAAAATTGCCATTTATGTTAATAACATTAGTGATGAGGAAGTGTTCTCGTGTGCAGTAGACCACATCAACATGTCTCTAAGTATGCAGCCTCTAATACTCATTGGTTGCCTTTCTGATGATAAATAATTTTAAAACCAGCAAACTACAGGGAAAGCACATTAGCACCAAGGTAAATTCAGTAACCTGGTTCTTTACTGACATCCCTGAATCAGGAGGCAGCAACACTAATGGTTAATGAGTAACTAATAAGCATTCTGTATATTGTATTTACTAAATGAGCAAGCATCTGTAATGTCAGGCTGGACTATTTATCCTGCAGAATATCTGATTTTTTCAGCGTGACGGAAAAGTCTTCATGATTTCCTTTGTTGCAGTAATCAAGACAGAAACGGTCTTCCTGCCTCCCTGCAATCAACTGGCTTTGATTTAAAAGCTAGCCTTGCAAGCAGGAGACCCTGATCTCAAACAGCGGGGGCTGCAAAGGCGCCAGCCCACTCCTTCAGTGGGGAACAGGAATGCTGCCTGGACCAGGGTCCCTTCTCCTGCACGTGCGAGGGGACCTCAGTTACCTGGTGGGATGGTGGATGGCAGCTCAGTTGCACCCAAGCCCTGTGGGTGAGCATGCAGGGAGGTGTAAACTGTAAGTAAATGCTATCCTCAGGAGGCCCTCACAGAGGCTACAGGGAAAGGTCCCTGGCCATCTGCCATGAAGGTCTTTTCACAGTCCCATCAGCTGGACCAGCTCCAGCTAAGCCTGCAAGCAGCATGAACAAAAAGCTCCTTTGGCCTGTTTGGCTGCACTGGGAAGTTGGAGCACCCGAACTGTAGTCCCTGGCTTTCCTAGAGCACTTTCTGCCCCAGAGCAAGAAATTCCCTGCCCCAATATCCAGGTTTCAGCTGTAAAAGAAAGAGGGCAGGCAGCCCCTCTGACAGGAATCGGTTTGTTTGGAATCAGGTTTACAGACACACTGCAGCTGCACATCAGTCTTGAAGTGGGGAGCAACTTTCCTGATGGGAGTTTGGTGCCTTCTTGAATCACTCCATCAGGGCATTCTCCAGCTGATGCCAAAGCCTCCTTTGCTCCTTTCAGGAGAAGGAATGGCTGATGTCTGAGGGCAAGAACATCCCCAGAGACTCCCTCCTTGTTACTGGTTAACAACTGAGTGTAAATGCCTGGTGTCCTTCACCCTTGGGCTGGGCCAAAACCATTAACCTTTCCCTTGTTTAGGCAGACATATGCTGAGAGAGAGAGACCTGGGCGATTGCAGGGATCGTAGAGCTATGTGATACTCCACCATCCATTTCATCTTCCTCCTCAGACTAGCAAAGAAAATTTAATACTCTACTGCAGTTAGAAGACCTGCCAACATTTTGCACTGCACTGTTTAATTCCAGTGAGTTAAAGGCTCCATCATGTTTTCTAATGTTACATGACAGATGAAAAAAGTGTGACAGATGCAGCAGTGAAAAGATAGGATTTTTGTCTCTGAAACCCATCATATGTGACACATATTTGGGAGGTACTTTTATTTCCCTCTTGACTAATTCTTCTCTTCAGAGTCTTTATTCTGTCTTGTTTTCCCTTGTATTTCAGTAGTGCTAGGAGCCCCCCTCCACCCCTCCCTGGTTCAAGATACTGTACAGCACTTCACCTCAGTCTGAAGGATTTTGGAGCGGATATAAAGACAGTGATGGGGAAAAGCAAGGCATCAGTGGGGGAATGCTAGACACCACAGCTCATTTGTCTCAGCATCCTTCCTGATCATTGCACACTTGACTGCCTCAGATTTGATTCTCCCACCTGTGCATCACTGTACCTTGCCTTTCTCTCAGTTCTGTGCATTTGTCACTAGACATGTCATGTTTTAACAATTAGGGCGCCTGTTAAAATCTTCAAGAGAGAAACATGCTGCCTCGCTATTCAGTGTAAAAGTATATTTAAAAGGATGAATTTGACCTAGCAGTCCTAAAGATTCAGTGCCATCTTTATTTTCTTTAATGTTTTCTTTGATCAATCGTGGCAACTTGGAGAAATGCCCAAAGACTGAAGGAAAGCAAATGTCACTTCAAGAAGGAGGACTCAGGGAATTATAGGCTGGTCAACCTCACCTTGATCACTGGGAAGGTGATGGAGCAGCTAATCCTGGATATCATATCCAGGCACGTAAAGGACAAGAAGGTCATCAGGAGTAGTCAACATGGATTCACAAGGGGAAGTCATGCTTGATCAACATGATGAACTTCTACAGTGAAAGGACTGGCCTGGTAGACAAGGTGGGAGCAGTAGATAGTGTCTATGTAGACTTCAGTAAGGCTTTCAACATTGTCTCTCATAAGATCCTCACAGTGAAGTTGATGAAGTATGGGCTGGATTGGCAGATGGATTGAAAACTGTCTGAATGGCCAGGCCCAGAGTCTGGTGATCGGTGGCATGAAGTCTAGCTGGAGGCCAGTAATTAGCTGTATACCCCAGGGGCTCAATACTGGGTCCAGTCCTCTTCAACATCATTCATTAATGATCTGCATGATGGGCAGAGTGTACCCTCAGCAAACTTGCTGATGACCCAAAACTAGAAGGAGTGGCTGATGCACCAGAGAGTCATGCTGCCATCCAGAGGGACCTTGACAAGCTGGAGAAATGGGCTGACAGGAATCTCATGAAGTTCAAAAAAGGCAAGTGCCAAGTCCCGCACCTGGGGAGGAACACCCCCATGCACCAGTATATGCTGGGGGCCAATCAGCTGGAGAGCATCTTGACAGAAAAGGATCTGGGGGTCCTGATGGACACCAAGTTGGACATGAGCCAGCAACATGCCCTGGCGGGAAAAAAGGGGCTAATGGTATCCTGGGCTCCATTAGAAAAAGTATTGACAGCAGGTCAAGGGAGGTTGTTACAGGTTTGTGTGGCGCGGTTTTCTTTGGTAGTGGGGGAGAGAGCTGCAGAGGTGGCTCCTGTAAGAAGCTGCTAGAAGCTCCCCCGGGTCCAAGTCAGACCTGCCTCTGGCCCAGGCCGACCCAGTCAGTGATGGTGGTAGCACCTCTGGGAGAATATATTTAAGAAGGGGAACCGGCAGTGTGTGGGGGTTGGAACGTGAGAGGAACCTCTCTGCAGATACCGAGGTCAGTGAAGAAGGAGGGGGAGGAGGGGCACCTGAGGAGGCTGATGGCCCTGCAGCCCGTGGTGAGCCAGCAGGCTGTCCCCCTGCAGCCCAGGGAGGTGAACGGTGGAGCGGAGGCTCCTGAAGATGGCCATGACTCCATGGGAAAACCCACGCTGGAGCAGTGTGTGACTGGAGAGCAGCCTGCAGAAAGGACCTGCGCCAGGGAAGTTTGGGAAGAACTGAAGCCCGCGGAGAGAACCCGCGCCAGGGAAGTTTGTGAGGAACTGCAGCCTGCGGAAAGGAACCACGTTGGAGAAGTTCATGAAGGACCGTCTCCCGTGGGAGGGACCCCATGGTGGAGCAGGGGACAAGTGAGGAATCTTCCCCCTGAGGAGGAAAGGAGAGGCAGAGACAAGGTGTGGCGAGCTGTCTCAACCCCCATCCCCTGTTCTCCTGTGCTGCCGGAGGGAGGAGGGAGAAAGAACCGGGAATGGAGCTGAGCCAGGAAGGCGGGAGGGGTGGGGGGAAGGTGTTCTGATGTTTGGTTTTCCTTCCTAATATCCTTGGTTTTGATTTGGTTGGTAGTAAATTAAATGGATTTTGTTTCTTCCCAAGTTGAGCCTGTCTTTTGCCCGTGCCCATAAGTGGGAAGTGATCCCTCCCAGTCCTTGTCTCGACCCACGAGCCTGCCCTTGTATTTTCTCCTCATCCCACCATGGCCAGGGGAGGGGGTGGGGAGTGAGCGAGTGGCTTCATGGTGCTTTGTTACCAGCTGGGCTGAAACAGAAACCACAACAGAGGTGATCCTTTCCCTTTGCTTAGCACTGGTGAGGGCCACACCTGGAGTACTGTGTCCAGTTCTGGGCTCCTCCGTACAAGAGAGATATGGGCATATGGGAGAGAGTTCAATCAATGTAGGGCCATGAAGATGATGAAGGGACTGGAGCATCTCTCCTATGAGGAAAGGCTGAGAGAGCTGGGACTGTTCAGCCTGGAGAAAAAAAGACTCGGGAGGGATCTGTTAATAGGTATAAATACCAGAAGGGAGAGTGCAAAGGGGACAGAGCCAGGCTCTCCTCAGTGGAGCCCGGTGACAGGACCAGAGGCAGTGGGCACAAACTGAAACACAGGAGGTGCTCTCTGAACACCAGGAAACATCTTTTTCACTGTGAGGGTGACCAAGCGCTGGCACAGGTTGTCTGGGGAGGTTGTGGAGTCTTCCTCCTTGGAGATGTTCAAAAGCTGTTTTGACACAGTCCTGGCTGTAGGTGGCCCTGCTTGAGCAGGGGGTTGGACCAGATTACCTCCAGAGGTCCCTACCAACCTCAACCATTCTGTGATAGCACAAGGTGTCAAAAGAGCTGACAAAGTCTTTGTGTATTAGCAACATCTTGCATTTTGAAGTATACAATGTTGTTGGCTGATTTTTTTGTGTGCCTTTGGAACTGCAGAGTGGCCAGGTTCTGTCTCAGACTTTCCTAATCCTGACTCCCTTTGTTCTCCCCAGTCTAAGGTTACTGTGAATGTGTCTCATAAAGCTATTACGATGCAATGCTTGACAAATTACTCCTGCTTTGGGTTATTGCACAATGGCTGTGCTGGCACAGGCAATTTAGCAAGGTCACAAGCTCTATGACATGTAGACCATAAAAGTCTCTAGCTCACTTAAGTTCCAAGAGACTATGGGGTTAGCCCTTGACACCAAACTCCTCATGCTCCACTCCATGGAAAAAATTACCAGGACTCAGTTTCTAAACTCACAGGCACACTCTATTCACATGGAAATCAACAGCAGACACCCAACTTCCCCCAATAAGCATTACTCTCAGTCTTGCACCTCCCCATCCCCTCAGTCCACCTTTGCCATAGCAAAAAAAACCCAGAGTCCCAGTTTCACTTCCAAGAGTTTTTCAAATTCCTTGCAGCCTTGTATAGCTCTTTTCTCCTTTTCTAGCTATCTGAAGCAGAACCTTAAGATCTGCCTTCAAAACTTTCTGTCTCTGGGTGGATGCAGCAACAACAAACAGCAATTTATTGTTCTTTCTCAATTTGGGGAATTGGGAGCTTGCTCCTCTCAGAAACATCCCAGACAGCCTCCAATGGTGCTCTCTGATATCTGTACAACAGCAATGATCTCCAGTAGTGCAGAGTACAGCAATGCTCTAATGGCTTTAGTAAGAAAAGAGAACGGAGGCGTGTATTTGATGCACGTTTTGCCAAAACCACTGCTCATCAGAGTTTGAAAAGCTGACAGCGTAGTAGTTGTGAGACATTTTTTTCCTGCTCTTCCTTAGCAGCTGGTGTTCATTAGCTGGGCTCAGCAGAGCACCACTGCTGTCAAGCAGGAGCAAAGTTGTTATTCGATAATCTCCAGTCGTGAGAGTGGGCTTAATACCCAATCAACTATAAGGTACAGATGTAAATTCAGTGTGTTTGTAAAGCAAAACACAAGTCCACCCACATGGCTGTGGCCAGTGAGGCCTGGAAGGAGGGGCTGAAAGAGTGTATTCTTTTACTTCAGCTCAATGCTGATGCATGTGAAATTGCATGTTTTAAACTAATAATGAAGTTGAGCAGAACTGGGAAGCAGGCACTGTATCTGTTTGCCCAGGCCATCCTAGCCAGCATGTTTTAGTACCAATCCGCAGCCTCTCATAGTAGTAGGTGCAGTTTCCAGTTTTACGAACACTTTGTTCATCATCAATACATGTTCAGAAGGGATTTTTGTCAGGGTGACTGTGCTGATTCCCTTTGCTACCTCCCTCCAAGCCCCCTCTCCTTGCCTTAACTGCAGCTAGATGTGCAAAAGACAAGTGGATGCCACAAAACCAGGACACTGAAAGCCCAGGACAGAGGTATTTCAGTCCTGGCCATCTGAGTGTGCCCTGCAGGGAAATCCAGGCTTCTCCTATGGCATATCAGCAGCCATGAACAAACATACTTTGCTCATCTTGCATACAAAATGTTTTAAATATGAACTCTCTTCAGCCTCTCTGCCTGAATGCCAGCTACATAAACTATTCAGACCAGTAAGGAGCTCAAAAAACAATCACCAATTTAAGGCAGTCTTTCTTTAGAGGACAAACAATTGCAAAAATGTGGGTTTTAACAGCACCCTCATTTGAAATACCACAGGGAAGACAGGTACAACACTGTCCCAATGGTGTTTAGGAAGTGAAGTGTCTGAAGTGTGAAGGAGAAATGAGTCTTCAGGTCAGCTGGGCCAGAAACAGGTTTCTCTCCCATTTTATATAAGGAAGATGGAGGATGTCATTGGGCATTCCCTCCCCCTCCATAGTTCAACATCAGCTCCAATTAAGGAAAAAAACAATGAAAAGAATGCTGGTCTCCTCCCAGCAGTAAGACTGTGGTAACGAAGCAGGTTTTTACATTGGTAAAGTGTCAGGGGGAGCTGGGGAATGTGCAGGCAAGAGTACAGGCACCTGATATTAGTCAGAAAACTAAGAGTGGAGAAACTTTAGCAGAGATTGAACTGAGCCCTCAAAACTTAGGGGAGAAAATGTAAAAAGCTGGTGTCACACTATGCAGAAGAGGAAGAGAAAGGCTGCAGCCTGTTCAGCATAGCACATAGGGTTTGAATGTCCCTCTGGAAGTGTTTTGTTTCATAGGGGGGTTTTGTTTATTTTGAAGTTAAGAGTATTTGCGTGGAAATAGGATCTTTGTTACTTTGGAGATTATTGATTCCTGCTGCTCATTCCTTATTTGATGTAATAAGCCTCTTTGTAACATTCCATTTGTTTTGCTGTAGAAATACTTACAAAGCAACAACAACAAAAAAAAGATTGTCACTTTATGGTCCAAATTTAGCCTCCAGGTAATCATGTGCATCTCGGTAAGTTCGAGAGAAGAAAATGCAGATGGGGCAAGAATTCTCCTGAGTAAAAAATATCTTGTCATCTTTTAGGCTACTAGATTTAAACCTAAAGGTAATGATATAACTGTAAGGAAATCATGTCTAATATCTTGTCAAAATAACAACTGTGCAGTTTCCAAAGGCATGGGTTTTTTTAATTTTAACTAGATGAATAATTTCCTTTTTTTAAACTAGACACTCTTGGTATTTTCTGTCTCTGGTGCAGCATGTTTTCATTGATGTTCTATGTGAAGCTGCGATTTAAAAAAAAAAATATTTCTGGACTTTGCTAATGCATAAAGGCAGAAGTAGGCTCTGGCAGTGAAGGTGTTAAATACACAACAGCTGGAAGGGGACAGATTGTGTTCTTGAACAAGGTGGGAATTTATACAATGGGAAAATCTTTGGGTAGCGTGGTGAAACATGAAATTCTCTAGAAAGGTAAGAAACTAATTCGCAAACAGTGATGCAGATACAAAAGAATCAACGTTGTAAAACGTATGCAAAGACCCAGTCTGATCAGCAGGTATCACAGATCCAGATGTGACCATTAAATGGCTAGGAATGACCTAGACATCTGCACTGCAGCTGGCAGCACAGCTACTGGGGAGAGCTGTCCTTGTAACCCGCTTCAGTAGATTTGTGCTTGTAATTACCATAGCAGTTACTGCAAGAAGAGTTTTGTCTACTGGAGTTGGCTGAGTAAGGGATTTTTTGCATTTGGTACTGAAATGGAACAAAATAATTAACAAGTGGGGTAGGGATAACTGAATAAAAATAGGAAATGGAGGCATTAATTTTTTTATTACAAACTGAAAACTAGCATTTCAGGTCAGAATCAAATACTTGTCCAATGTATTTTTTAATGATTTTTTAATTTTTTTTTTTTTTTTAAGTAAAGTGTGTCTAGTGAATTGTTTTCTCAGCTGAAACTACTCACTAAGTTTGACCTCACCTCGCAGACAGTTTCTGACCTGCTGGAACTCAGTTTTTCAGCAATTTTACTGTTTGTCACAAACGTTTCACCTAGCCCTAATTCTTAATCTTCAAGTGAAAACTTTAGGCCACAGCCCTTTGCAGTAAGTCACTGCTATTTATCACCTGCCTTTCGTGCAATCCGGGGGTCTGAAATCCCTCTGGCACAACATAGTTAATCACTCTTAAAGCTCTCAAATTTGTTCACTTCCAGAAATTTTCCACTTCAGTAACAAGACAGAGTGTGGGCACCATGCTATTTCCTATGCATCTTTTCTCCTAGAAACTGATTTATCATGGTTTTGAATTGCTAACACTGCCAACTTCCATTATAAAAGCATTTATTTGGAATTCCTGTATTGTGGCTGTTCCGAGTCACTGTGTATTTTAGCTTTTCATTCGTTTCTCAGAAAGTGGATAAGTTGCTTTTTTTTGACATTACCAATGTAAAGTGCCTGTTTGGAGATGAATTTGATTTCTGCAGTATTGTTCATTTGCCTTTCTTCATGCTGGCACTGGTAAAATGATCTGTAACAAACTAACACAGGGGATTTACATAATTGCGCTCCCTCTGTTCTTTGAGTGGTCTGTAGCTGCTGCGGTAACAGAGGAGTCTTTTTCAAGTTCACCGTATAACTGTTGAGCTTGCCATCAGCAAGCTGGTGAAGCTCCCCGACCAAGTTTCCATTGCTAAAACCAATAGCTTTTGCATTTTGAATTGAGATTTGCCATGATGGTCACAGATTATGTGTGAACCAAAATTGGTTTGTTTGTTTATGTGTTTTAAATGTCCCTGTCTTGATATTTTAGGATTACAGTTGCGTTAGCGCATATGTGAATAAGAACATAGGGTGTTGTTGCTTTTTTAATTAGACAAATTGCATACTGGCAGTGCTAGAAGTGTAAGACACCTGCTAATGCACAGGCTATGTACATACAGTCACTGTGGTCCACAGAGGCGCATCAGGAGTTCTGATCTTCACACTAGCTAAATATAGGGAAGATGGTTCGTCCATTATGTGCTTCAGCCCTTAAACCCTCCTCAGAGCCAGAAGCTGCTTCTCAGTGCAGGCAAAATTTAAGTTTGTGGCAGCAGATTTCTCAGAAGAGGATTGTTAGAGGAGAGGGGCACTGGGAAAGATCACTGGGGTTTTAGGGGGTTGTAGGAGGCCTAGGGATTGGCGCAGTGCTCCCGTTGTCATCCCTCAGCTTCCCTCCATGGTTTCTTCCCTGGCCCCACAGACCTTCTTCCAGCCTAAAGTGTTGCTTCCTCTCTCCATCCCAAGGCTACCACACATGCACAGGAATAACTGCTTTATTCCGATACCAAACCATGCTCAACATGCGAGCTTCCCTGAGCACCAGGAGCCGGGGTGAGGGGACGTGCCAGGAGGGAAGGGAGCTCCGTTATTCTGGCTCTTGCTTGGAGATGGCGCTGCTTTTAAGAGTGTAACTTTCATGGTAAGCAGCAGCCATGTGCCGGAGACTAGAGGGATACCCCAAATTTGTTTAATCCAAGTTGCTAAAAACGCCAGCGGGTGGTGTTACAACTCCAGTCACAACTGGCTTGGTTGGATGACAGAGAGCTGAAGGGGTCTAGGCACCCTGCCTCAGGTCTGTTGTTTGTCAGAACAGTCCATAGGATAGTCCAGGAAGCCCTTCAGCAGCAGAAGATTGGGGACACCTTTGCAAATATATTAATGGTGATGCGGTCTCCTACAGATCTTCCAAATACAAGGTTATACCTCAAAGCTGAGTAAGTGCAGAAGATGGCAGGAGAAGCCTCCAAAGACTAGTGTTTGGAGGAAAAGGATATTGTATTTAACCAGAAAAAAGTAACTTACTATGAGGAGTAAAGCAAATAGTGTTTCTAAGGTTTAGCATGTAGATATTTCCTTCAAAAATGCATCTTTAAAGACTTGTTGCTGTAAGTATGTTTGTTCACAGACACAAAACCACATTACTATAGAGAGAAGAGATTTTAAAACAAACCAGACACAATAATGCCTATAGATAGCAAGCATATCTGTTCAGCTCAGATTGATTTTCGTGGTGCTATTTTATTCAAGTCATTCATGGACTGACCTTGAACTGTGTATTATGATCTCTTTGGCTTTGTAAAATCACCTTTTGGTTCAATATTATTACCTTTGGAGAAGCAAGTGTCTTCTCACAATCCTGTACAGACAACAGAAGGACTATCACTAACATTTTAGAACATTTTTTTCTTTATTACAATGAGTCCTAACATCCATCTGTTTTTTTCTGGCATGCTTTAGATTTTCAACCAACGTTTATTACGTTCTCCCTCTGGATTTCTAGTACTCAAAAATAGCCCATTTTTATTGTTCCAAAAATATATTCTTGAATTAGATATATAGTAGATGCCCTCCCCTAAAAAAGATTGTTCTTTGTTTCCTACTGCGGTTGTTGAATATTTTGTTCTTGGGATTAGGGATAACAGATTTGAGAATTAATGCTGAAAAGCTCATGTGGTGTAACTATCTTAATTCCGCTATGCCCTTTTTTTTAAATCATTTAAACTTGCATGATTGTATTTTATGTGAACAGCCAGCATTTGGCTAAAAGCTTTGATGTTAATGAAACAGTACAGAAATGAAATAGAGGAGGCTCCATTTTAGAGCTTGAGGTGTGAGACATGGGCTTGAGTGATCTTGCAATGTTCCACATATCAGTAGGCATTTTGCAGTTAGTATTAATTGAAAAGGGGGCCAAAATCTGAATTTGTGTGTCTAGCACTACTTGGCTTTATCTTTACAAAAGAATAAGAAATTAAGTAATTCCTTGGGAAAATGCGGGTGTCTGCATTGTGATACTGTGGTCTAATGAAAGATTGATGACTTGGGTATGTCATTATTCACACTGTTTCTACTCAGAGTCATAGGACTATCTAGTCATTCCTTTATTTCTTTTAACAAAATACAGAGTTCATGGCCCAAGATGATTCTGCTTTATTTGGGTATTTTAAAGAAATATGTTCTGTATATGATAGGAAAGATTTTAACTTTATGCAGACATAACGAATTGTCGAAATCTACATTTTGAGTATGATTCTCTTTCCCCAGGAGACCTAGTCTGGGCAGCCTGTCCTTTCTTGGGGAGCTTGTAACTCTCCCAAGAGTAAATCAAAATCATAATAAATCAATCCCTCAGTCAGCTGAAACAGAAAAGACTGCATTATTTGAGCTATGAGTCAAGAATGGGTTCACGTGGGCTAAAGAATGAGAAAACAAATTGGTCAGGTTTAGAGTTTTAAACAAAGGGCTAGCTTGGTTATATTTTTCACTATCCACAGATGCTTGAGCAAGCAGAAAATTTGCTGATTAGTTTTCCTAAAAATCCTCACCACAATCTAGACTAGGCGGAGCTTTAAAGTTCATATTGAAGCTGTTTCTCAACACAAAACTAAGTCTGGGATAAGCATAATTTTAGGGGGTAGTAAAAGACTGCTTAGAGCCTAAATTAAAATCTGAATAATTATAGTTGAAAATTTGATTTTCCTGCAGAGCCCAGCTGGATACATGACTGCAGATATGTTACGGGAACTGTTAGTTTGTTGGTTCACATGCCAGACTGCTCTCTATTTCTTGTGGTGCACTAGGAAGAACTGTTGAGCAAAAGCATTGCTTTTCTCCTCCAGGACATGGGACTGTTGTAGCTGTCCTGGACCAGGCGGTCCAGTCCAGGGAACAAACTGGGATGCTGAGGCAGCAGAAGTACCTTGCCAGTAAAACACCATCAAAAAGTACTTAGATCTTCAACTGATACTTACCAGTTTTTAAATTTTCACCAAAAGCAAGCACTTCCTACCAAAATTGTCTTAACTAGTTCTCATCTAAACTCTGTCTCAGTGGTGCTTCATCCATTTTCCCAGGGATGAACAGGGGTCTCTGGTCTGTTCTAGTCATTGCCACAGGCTTCTTTATTAGCTGCAGAAGCACCACCATCTCCCAGGGACTGAATGTTTAAAATCAACAGGGAAGAGGAGGGCAGTCATTACATAGTAACTGAATCGTGGCAATCACTCCTTATAGTTTTATTGCCTTAATTTCTCAGGAAAAGGAGTTATAAGGCATATTATCATGACTGATACCAGGAGACTTGTCACGCAGGGAAGAGAGCTTAAAGGAAGAGGTAATGTATCCTACAATTAGCCAACTTCTTAATGGAGTCTAGTATAGGAATTTTAATGGTATAAAACTCTAACATTTCCTTCTTTGGGTAAGGGTTTTCTATTTAGTACACCTTCAGTTTATTCACTCATTGATAAATCTGTATGTAATCCCATTTTATAAATCCTGTTAGGAGAAAGATAGTTCTCTGTAGCCTCTAAAGTCTGGCTGGCAATATCTGGACTGATTCTTCAGAGAAGGTGAACCTCCAGGCTTACAAATATTTTTTGCTCATTGTGCAGTGACATAAGGAAAAGCAGTAGTTCATTCCTGCCCTCTGCTACTACAAGATTTTCTTCTCCATTTTTCTCTTCCAATTTTCTGTACTTGGCATGGGAGTGCAAAGAGCCCCTGGTAGCCTATACTTCATCAATATTGCTTTGCTATCACCATTATTATTGGGAAAGGCAGGCTAAATTAAACAACAGTAAGAATTTTACTCCTATTGAATTTTCCTCATGTCAAATTATATAGCTGATGTAAATCAGCACAGTTCTACTGGCTTCAGTCGGACTCATTTATGCCAACTAAAGAGCAATGTGACAAGTAGTTCTTTGTAGCAGCTGGCTTCTCACGTGCCCAGCTCAGATTTACTCCTCTCTTAGAGCAGTCTCGAGGGTGGCATGAACCCAGTTGCAACTGAGTAAAAAGATTTGCATCTACAGAATAAATTCAGGAGCTGCTCTGGAAGTCATGCCCTACTGTACTCAGAAGTTATTTTACATCAGGGTGACTTAAGTCATTAGGAAGAGCTGTGTGAGTGTGGCTGGGCTTGGAGATCTTTTGGTGATGTTCTGGATACCTCACCATACCACTGCATGTCCTTTTGTGACCACCCATGACCTGTTTGCCCATCAGTCCTGCTCTTGGGTCACACACACCAGATGTCACCAAGCACTGGAGAGCTGCTGGGTTCTGCCTCTTGTATCTGCAAACACTCATTATTAATAACCCTGGCAAATGTACGGGGCATAATTTTCCAGCAAGCACTGTACTATATCCAGCCATTATGCTTACAGATGACCCCATACTAAGCTCTTAAATTTTCTTGTCCTCTGGGCAGAGGCAAAGATGAATTCCTGGTACCCAGAAAACACATATCAAGCACTATCCTCTTCACATAACAACGATCTGGATGGCATTAACCAGCTCTTTCTCAGAACTCATCCACAACAAAACAAGAGGTGAAGGAGAGAAAACCCATGACTCCTAGTAGTGGACAGCCTAGGCAGCCAGGCATGACTTGCTTCAAAGGTGCTACCAGACAAAAGGCCTGCAAGAATCTGACCCTCAGCCCGACAACTAGTTGCCCACTGTCCTAAGAGCCCTCTGGGTACGGCCACAGTGCAGAGCATGCTGCCGTCACGGTGTAAGCTCTTCATTTAAGTGTTTTGTATTGCCTGGGGAGATGTACAGCCAGTGTTTCCTTTTATTGTTCCACAGGACACTGCCACATGCAGCAGAAACTTCCCAATCTGAGTTCTCAGTTTGCTCGGCAGGCTCCAAACAGTAGCATCCATCAGTGAAAATGCTGCCTTTCTTTCCTCTGGCTCCTTGAAGAGATTACATCCCCACCAGCCAATATTTTAGGTCTACAGCAATTGATGTTGCATGGTTGTCCCTCCTGCCCCCAAACTCCTACTCATCCACCATGACATGCCAAGCCTAGCCCAGAACAAATTCAAAAAAACAAACAAACAAAAAACCCCTACCAATGTCTTACAAAGAGCTGCTCAGCTCTTCTTGTATAATTCTAGCACAAGGAGTGTGGTGCATTTTGATCATGCAGGGAGCTGCTTCAGAAAATTGGTTTGCTGTCAAGTTTATCTTTGTAAATGTGAGCAAACTGTTTTATTTTTCACTGACAGCCTCATTTGGATATTATTTTTTCAGTGAAATCCTAGCAAGGCTTTCTTTATGTCACCATAAATCGTAGGAAGGTTTTCTTTGTAGTAAAACCTTTGTCAGTGTGTTTGCAAAACCACTATTAACAATACCACAAAAACATGTGAAGTATAAACCAAGCAATACATTGCAAAGCACAAATTATAAAAAAAAAACTTTCCTATCCCCTTGAATGCCTGAAGCTTACAGCAAAACTGCACGAGTGGCACAGTGAAGGTCAAGCATGTTCACCCAAGAGATTTTAGATACAGAAAGTGCTGTTAAAGGTTGTTGCTTTTTAAGGCCCATCTTGCCTGTTCTTTGGTTAGACACCTATGCTCATACAGCTCCATGAAACAGCCAGAGTTACCTTTCTGATCAACAGCAGCACTGCACATCTCACTCAATTCTTACAGTTTTCACAGGCAGGTCTGTTCTTTGCTGTTGCACCAGGCTCCTTCCTCACCTCCATTTTCTCCTGTTTATTCTGATTGTGCTGCTAATGAGACACTTGTTTCCTGACCTCTGGCCTCTTGACAGCCTCATGCAGACCCTGTGATGTTAAATGAAATGAGGCACAGCAGCAATCCAGCAATCAAACCACTGAAATCGACCTCTGCAAGCTAGGTGGGCTTCATTAATATTTTTTTGTTCTGGGCAGCACAGGAGGGAAGGTAGAAGTGGGGAGGAATCATGCCTGGTGTTTGCCAAGATCAGAGCGGCACACTGGAGATGGTATACTGAAATTTGGTGTGAAAAAAACTGTATCTTTGCAGCCATGGTAACAAAGCCATAGCTGCTTACGTTTCTTGATTTACAGGATCTGTAGCTAGTATCAAGATTTTCAAAGATGGTAACATTAACAGCTGTTCAACATCTGGCAAACCTAGAAGTCAAGAGGCAAGAAAAAAGAACTAAAATGACACTATTCTGAGGAACTGGTGGAGTTGTTTGTAAAGCCCAAAGATAGTTTGGGGGAAGAAGTCACTGTAGCAGCAAGAGAAGAAATGAAATGAAAAAAGCAAGAGACCAAGAAAAGAGATAATTGAGAGCTTGGAAGGGAAGGGCTGGGGAAGGGGCTGGGTTTGTTTGAGGAGCTTATCAAGGAGGGACTCACAACGAGGGAGCAGGAGCAGGCTCAGTCAGTCCAAAAGGATGATGGAAATGTGGCTGTAACAGCAGTTCATGGAGATAAAAGCAGACACTGGTACTGGACGCCAGGAACCTCCACAGCTTCTATTCATTACCTTCTTCATCCTCCAGCTGTGCTTCACTGTTTGCACTGTAAGGACTAGTCTTGATTTTGTTCCACTACAAGGGTACCTTATCTTTTCCTAGTAAGCCTAAGTCTTGCTATTAAAAATTCTTTGGTTTCTAAGAGTCCAGAAGCGATTGACAAGCCATGAATGCAGATAGCTTCAGACCTCCAGACTGAAACTGTCAAGTGTCATGGCTTTTTCTGCCACGTAAGTGCATTGCTTGAAAATGATGGTCATCATTTAGGCAGGAGCGCTCTGCAGCCTGACAAGGGTGGGTAATGGGATGTATAAAATAATTTGACTCTCAATGTGGAACGCAGGTATTATTGGCTGGCTTTCACTAGGTGCCCTACCAGGCAGCATGGGGAAGAATCCCACAGTCTGTAAGTCTCTGAGCAGCACAGGAGTAGAGCGTGTATATAATACCAAGGGCATACTTGGAGGAAACCTCTGTCCTCTTGTGTGGAAGCAATGACACAGTGAAGTGAAAGCTTTGTTTAAATGCATCTAATTCATGGTAGGTACCCCAGTAAACACATAGAAGACTTGGTCCTTTTTGTAAATCACCTATGTAGATAGGTAAAACTTCTGCGTTTTGTTAGAAATGCTCTGGTGTGAACTGTTTTTAACAGAACTGTTAGCTGAGTCCTTCAATCCTTGTTTCCTTGGAAAGGGGAGGACCTTTTCGGGAGCATTCTCTTCAGACTAACTTCTCCTTTTACTTGTTGTGTGATGTTTGTTTCTACAGAAGCAGCTGCACACTGGATGGCTGGGGTCCATCCTTAACATCCCTCTGATGCATCCTCTTGAAAAGCGTCACAGTGCAGTGGATTAAAAACATTGTGTAACTCAATTCCTGCAGATACACGTAGTGGGGCTAAGAGTGGCAACTTTTTCTCTTTGATTCTCATGCACTGCTAGAAATAAAGTAGTTTTAATTGCTTCATAGTCCTAAGGTGAAGCCTCACATTAGCAACAGCTACTGTATCTTAAAGATGGTAATAGCAAGCACTTGAATAGCACTTTCTGGCTTCAAAGTACTTGCAGACATTCTTTATTTCTGAATTAAGGGTGAGTTTCTGTGCCTTTCAACACTTTTCCAATGAGATAAATGTTCAATCTGCCATGGGAAAGAGACAAAGCTAATGGCTCCAAATTCTCCAGTGGAATAGGGCCATGTTCTGCTGTTTTGTTTTCATGCTGTAAAGTGGCCCCAAAGGACGTATGGCTGGTATCACCTCTGCTGGTGGAAATCTTCAGGCTATTTGAAGTCAGATGCCTGTAGCGCTTCTGCCTTCATACAGTTAGCGTAGGGGGTGGGCTCCTACCCACCCCATGTGCTTCAGCCCTGTGCACCATGCACGGCGTGAGGGGAGGGGTATTAAACTGGTGTGCACAGGTGAGCTCCTGGCTCTGGAGAAGGCTGGAGATGTGTGTGTGTGTCTGAGCAGCAGCTCAGCCCCTGTGTTGTGAGAAGCCGTTGTCAGACATCTCTCATCCAGCCTTGCAGAGCCAGCCCCATTTCAGTGAGTTTCTGTGCCCTGGGTCAGGGGAAGCATTCACTGCAGAAGATGAAGCTACGCAGCCGGCATTCATATCATGTCTCCTATCAGTAGCCCGTACCTCACAGGGGAACTGATATCCAACTGGCAGAGCCTGGGGACCCCAAGTTGGGAATGTCTCTGAATGACCATGTCTGAAGGAAGAGGAGGCTCTGTCCTGTCACTGGCATCATTGACAAAACTCCCATTGACTCGGAGGAGAGTATGAGGAGGCACAACAGTGCTGACTTCTGATGTCATCTCTCTGGTTTACTTTGTTTTCTAAAGACCCCTTTGTGCTTCTCTCCCTTGCTTTGTATTCTGAATATTCAGACTGTTTCTATGCTCGGGATCCCCATTTCTAATTAGACTGCATTTTTTTGTGACCCTATTACATACAGGTTGACTAGCAAGTCACGCTGATCCTTCAGTATAAGATTTTAATAAAAACCACGAGAGGAGGAGGAGGGAAGTGAGGGTGCAGAGGAGGAGGAGGGCTGCTATTGTTCTGCCCTCAGCGTTGCCAAACCATCCATTGTTTTTTCTGTGGACTGTCTGTGTGTTCAAACGCTGTTTGAACAAACGGGGCACAGTCAGGAGGCTGGCAAGAGGGCAGTGAGAGGGTTAGCTGGGTCTTAGCTAGAAATACTTACGCGAGTCAGGAAGCAGGCATGGGAGGAAGGAAATTAAGTGGAGACATCTGTGTAGCTTAGCTTTCAGCAGCTCTGCCTGGGGTAGGGGTGGGAGAGTCATGCCTAAGATGACATAACATATTTTGTCTTTTGTGAGTTGAAAACAGAGGAAACTGCGAAAGTGAAGCATGGTCTGTGTCACGCATGGTCCAGGCATACCAAGTACATAATGGAGCAGTGTCAGTGCTTTCTGCTCTGCCTTTCACACCCCAAAATAACTCTTCAAGACAGAGAACTGAAGAGAATGTGATATGGTCCAAAAACTGATCTTGGACTTTTTTCGCAGACGACTGAGCCAGAGGCCGACTGCTGAAGAGTTGGAGCAGAGGAACATACTGAAACGTAAGTCTGATACTGCTGACATTTAACCTGAAGCCAGCTAGTTTGGGTCAGTTTAGAAGTATGTTGGGTGTTTTTTACAAAACATCAACTATTCTGTATATGCATCATTAATAATAATAAAGTGCATCCATCATAAATGCAAATAAGCATGCGAGTCTGTAGCAATATCTAGAGCTGCAGAAACAATTCCTTAAAATCAGAGTCAGTAAATTCACAAGAATGAACAATCTATGAGGAAAAAAACCCAGATGCTAAATGTCTTTTTCAAGTCCTGTTCCAAACAGACGGTTGGTCATTCTGAAAAGCCTTTATGCAGCTCTTACACAGATGAGTATCCCGTTATAAGTTAGTAAAGACGTTAGGGCATGGCTTGATTAGTTTTCCTAAAAATCTTCACAACAATCTAGACTAGGTGGAGCCTTTATTCAATTAAAAAAAGAAACCAATGTGACTCAGTTTATTATTTCCCTGAAATGTTCCCCTGAAACTCTTCCTTTAAATCAGCCAAAAACTTGCTGATAGGTCTTCAAAATGTGAAATGATTTTTTAAAGGGACAAAATACCATTTAGAGACCCTGATCTGAGTTAAGTTAGTAGATACATTGCCACCAACTTCAAGGGAAGCAGGACTGAGTCTGGCATGAATCTCGTAATCATGTGAATGAATGAGAAAAAAATTAGTTTCTTTCCTCACATTGAAGTGGTTTGAATATTAAAAAAAAAAAATCTGCTATCTAATTGTTGTTACTTTGGAAACAGAAAACAAAAGAAACAAGTTCTTCCCTTTTTAAGTTAATAAATGCATCATTCCAGGGAAATTTAAAAAATTACTACAGAAGAAAGTATTCCTAAATGATACCTTATATATAATGTCTCCTTAGGTAGGTCTGTAATTTACCTGCTCTTGTTGTTCAATAACTGCATTGTACAGAATCATAAAAATGTGGTAGCAGCAGATTAATTATCTGAAAATTAGCAGCATTGATTGATTAAATACTTCAAAATCAAATTCTTAGCAAGTTAATGATAGTGTTAATGCTCAGCAGGGTTTTTTTCATCGGTTCATGTTATTACGCGTGGCAGACAAAGAGAGGCACCAGTCAATGCAAAGAGGAGAAAAGACCAGCGTGGGCAAGCCTGAGGCTGCCAGAAAAGCCATTTATTTGGGGCCAGTCCCCTTTTGATAGCTGTGCTCCTACCGTCTACTCCTAATGCCTGTGACTGGCTGCTGGAGGAAGTCAGGGGCAGAACCTGGGGAAATAGGTGGCGCATCCAGGTGTGATTGTCTCACAGGTGGGTAGCAGAACAGCTGAACGGGGGGAACCTGCAATGTGACTGATGCCAGGCTCAGGCGAGAAGGGACAGAGGCCAGTTCTCTGGGCAGCTCATGTTATCATCCCGGGACTTAGGAACAAACATGTGTCATGCACCACCTGGCACTGGTGCGTGACCAGTAAACACTGCCCTGGCACTGGTGAGGGTGACTGGGGGTGGGTGGGGGTCTCGGGCAGCTGCTTTGGCAGCAGTGCTTGAACCAGCATCAGCAGAGAGGCAGCATCTCCAACACTGGGTGCCTTGCAGAGGTTCCTAAAGGTCACGTTGCCAAGCGCAGCAGTCACGTAGTGACCTGAAGATGTCTTACATTTCAGAGGAATTATCCCGAGTCACATCAGTTTCTTTTTTAATTGAATAAAGGCTCTTAAATTACATGGACGTGTTTGAAAATATTACCCTGAATCCAGAACTATATCGTGTTTCCTAAATGGAATTTTTGTAGCTTGGTTCTTAAGCACACATCTGCCCCAAAACATGTGTGTCTTGTGTCGCGTTAATTTGTCAGACCGTCACATCTTGGTAGACAAACAACTTCATAATTACAGGAAAAAGTAATGTGGTATTTCCAAGGCATCCCAACTTTTTGTGAAGCACAGCAGGAAAGGAAAAAAAAAATTAAAATAGTTGCATAATTTAAAAAAAGAAAGCATAAAAATGCTCCACCCTTAAACAAGTGAATATAAACAGTGTCTGGTTTATAAATCACTTTGTGTCCTTTCCCTGGAGTTCTGAGAAGGAGAATTACAATAAATATAATGGAGCCTAGAGAAAAAGAGACACAGGAAGCAGTAATGAAAAGAGTGTAAATTCTCTGCATAAGCAGGTCAAGCAATTTGCAAAAGCCTAGGTCAGAACACAGACGTGCACACGCGCACACACACACACAGAGAAAACCCAGCAAGCTCCTGAGTAGACTAAATAGGATTTTCTCCGCAGTTAAAGCTGAAATCTTCTTGATGCAAATGTTATGTCTGGTACCATGATGTTCCTGTTACATGTATAACTGCATTATTGCCCATTCTGATGGGAAGAAATGAGGCAAAATATGGTTGGACAGCCAATCTTTATACATGAAGTGATCACTTCCTAGCTCTGTGCTGCTGCAATAATTATGAGATGGTCATCTTTATTGAATTACAAGAGCAAAGCATCCATTGCACAAGTTCCACTACTTGCTGGTAGCAACAGTAAGATTACAGCAGCCACAGCAAAGAAACGGAGAACAGGGACGCTAGTGCTTGAAGGGTCCTTCACTGAAGTATACCGAATTCACTGACTCTTATTTAAGTCAAAGGCATGTAATGAGAGGAGTCCAGACCTGCAGGGCTAGTGTGAAGAACATTTTTGCAGTTAATACTTGGTGGCTAAGTTTATGAGGAAGGATGCCTCAATCCCCCTCACGCACCACCCCAATGCCATTTCTCAGGTGGATAGAAGTAGTTCAGTTGTCAGCCTGGCACATTCAGGGTTGCATAAATTCCTCACAAAAATGATGGTCAGGTAGGCTCTGAGGGTCTCAGGCTGTACTGAGGGATATTTCACACTGGCATAGAAATCAGGCCTGAAAATCACACCCACACCCAGCCACCCTCACACACACAGGTCTAGAGAAACAGAGCATCTCCTGAACATGTAAGATAAAAGAAAGCAATAGTTTTGTAGCTTCACAAGATTGGCATGACTTAATTAACTTTGAAGAAATAGCTGAAACAAAGTCACTTTTTGGTTTCAGAGGAGAATGTATTCCTAATTCCCAGCTTTTGCCTGACTGAGGTCTTCGGCCTGCCTGACTGTCCCTGAAGGTGGATGGCTAGGCTGAGAAGTGAGGAGAAGAGAAAGATATCATATGCCAAGTACAAAAATAAATGGCCATAACTAAGTTTTATACATAACTCCTTGGCTGCTTGCAGTTCTACCTTGACTCTGTGTGGCCTCTGTTTAGCGCTGGTCTCTCTGGCTTAATCTTACAAGGATTTATTAGTGGCTCTGTTTCTGAAAGTAGGCATTTTCAGGACCAGCTCTTCCAAATTTGAGATGCAAAGGGAAGAAGATTGCTAGAGGAGCAATTGCTAGAAGAGAATCCAGCCCAGTAGGGACAGGAACCACTGAAAGAGGAAAAATATATTAGTGTAGGTATTCCAGTTATCGTTTAAAAAGCCATTTGTGACTCCCTGCTGTCTTCTGTTCTTTTTAATCCAGTATCAGTTTCCTTCCTCCTGAAAATGTAAGCAGTATTTTTGGTAAAATGTCATTTAAAGATCAGAAGCGTATTGTAAAACATCATAACATTGATTGGCTCTTTGTCCCCCTTGGTGGAGATTTCCCAGTCCTGCTGAAGTCTGTGAGGAGTTGTGACAGATCTGTCAGCTCTACTGTCCTGAGCAGCAAGAAACCTGGCTTCCAGTCTAGCCCTCCTCACCTGCTCAGACTTCTGTGGTCTCTGAACCTTAGGTCTTATTTCCGTGTGGGGAAAGCCCCAATTTTGAACACATTAGTTTGAAACATTGCATTGCTCATCCACTGTGGGCAGACTTCCACTGGGTTAGGACTTCCTTATATTATTTTTGGCTTGTCCCAGGTGGTTAGTGGGACTGCTGATGTGTGCTCTCATGGCTGAAGAAGTTACGTCTGACAGTTTGTTACTGCCACTTTGCCAGAGGTGCCTGCTTCTCCCGCAGGATCAGTGGAGAGGAACATGGGATTCCCCCTTGGGTTTAATTCAGTCCAAAGTTGGACAATTTAAATCAAGCCACCTATCCCAAACTGGCCTTTGACGTCCGTGATCTCCCCTGCAGAGAGTTACTGCTGCCTGAGCTAGTCCTATCTGGGTGAAAACCGGTTCGCACCAGGGGCACAGCGTACCTGTTGGTAAGCTGATGAGCTGTGTTTGCTCTCATCTGTTAGGCACAGGCATGATTGGAGTAAGGAGCAGTTCAGCTGTCAACAAAGCAGTGGAAACAGATCCTAACTGATTGAGGAGCTGAGTACCTAGAAACCTGGGCTTTTAGTGACTTTCAGTAAAGTTCAGTGCAAAGACATGCATGACAACCTGCTCCTAAGTTGAAGAAGAGTTAGTGTACTCAAGTGTTACTGTCCGCTTGAGGGACAATGGTTGAGGCTTGCCCTGGCAAGAACTTGTAGCATGATCTTTTGGCTTAATGTTGAAAGTGAGTTGCCCTAGGATGTGCTTTTGCGCTCTGGTGTGATGCTGTGAAGGCTCATGATGGAAGGACACTCTTTCCTTACTCTGCTCAGGTCATGGGAAATTGCAGATTTTTCCTGGCACCCCTATTCTGAATTTTTTTTCCATTCTCTCCAAAGAGTAGCTGCAAGAAATTACTCTATAGATGGAAGAAAATAAATGCATTTGTTTCTTTTCCAACCATTGACCTTGCAGCCTCGCACAATCCAACCTTATCATAGCTGAACCCCCAGAGGCCACCAAGCCTGTGGGCAGGGAGATAACGGTTTCTGAAGTGCTGGCTCGCTGCCTGGCCTTTCTAGAATGTGACACAAGTGAAGAGATGCCAACATAGGGAAAGGAAGGAGGCTGTAGATGTTCTATGAAGTGTGTGAAAAAGCACGGTAGCTACGGATTGAGGAAGTTCACCAGCCCAGAGGGACATGCTGTGCATCAGAGAGGTCCTGAAATACACTGATGGAGAGGCTTATTTTGTTGCCCACTGTGCATGCCTGATGAGTCCACAGCCTGAGATCCTTGTAAATCTTTTACAGCCCGGAATGAGCAAGAGGAGCAGGAGGAAAAACGAGAGATAAAGAGAAGATTAACACGTAAGGTAAGAAGCAACTTTGATCCTATTATGACACTACTGTAATTTTCTCCCTACTGCACAGTTGTTTACTTTTTTCCTTTTTCTCAGCACCATTTTCAGAAGTAGAGCATGAAACAAGTCTTAAAAAAATCTTTAAAAGAAATCACCAATGTTACAGGGTGTAAGTCCACAGAGAGTGAAGGGAACCACTTTGCAGGCTATTGCTGGTAACATTTTGTAACAGGACAAAAGAAGATCTAGTCTTCATAACCAAAGGAGCTTTGAACAGTGAAAGACAGAGAGCCTAGCATTGGTCTAACCCTGCTCCCTGTAAATGTAATGGCTTCTGCAGCCATTACAAAGGAACAAAGTTAAAACAATGCTGATTGAATTTGAAAATTCCAACTAAAAAAAGCATAAAACTGGGAAATGAACTTTTTCTAGAAATGGAGATTGTCACTTGAGGCATTTAAACTAAATAGAGACAAGCACTCACAAAATGGTGTATACTGCAGAAAACAATCTTGTATTGGCAGGGAAGGATGAACAAAACAGCATAGTTTGGTTTTGGTTTTCCTCCCATTTGAAAGTCATTTACTCTTAAAACTGAAGAACAGTCATTTCAGATATACACATTCAGTTTTGCAGCTGGTGTAAATGTCTACAGATGCCTCAACGTACATAGCCAACAATCCATCGTGTTATTGCAGATAAACTTTATTTCACCACTGACGTATTTCCTATCTCCAGAGGTGGAGAAAGCCCCCTAAAAACTCACATGCTTGTGAAGCAGCACCAATCCCTTCCTGTACATTTCTAGGTGGCTTAGTCTTTTTGACCTATGTGATCACAAGCTTTCATGGTACAAATAATGACAAGGAAAGGGCTCTAAATATGCATGGAAAGGTTACATTCAGAGAGCTGGATTGCTTGCTTTCGTGGTTAAAAATCTCATGCCTTATTCTCAGCTCACGTAAATCAGCAGAGTTCTCGGTCACCAACAGTAGGATACTGCTGTTGTCTCCAGGAGCTAAGAATGCGGCCCAGAGAGCTGTAATACTATTTTTAAAACAAATTCCTGACAACAATCGCAGGGATGGTCTTGCATCCCCTTGTAGCACTGCCTGAAAGAAAAGATCCTAACTGCATTGCAGATGTTTCATGGGACTTGCACTCTGTGCAAAGGCTAGAAATACTGTTTTACCAGGCTTTTGATTTCCCTGTACATGGAAGGGTAAACACATACAGGAATCCAATCCAAAGCTCGATGCTATTTGAGGAACAGCTGTAATAGATAAAAGGCAAAGCTACCCATACCCAATCTGCTGCCTAAGAAGCGAGGGCTTGCTAACTCAGCCGGCATTATTGCCTTACAGTTCCCATCCTCCGCTATTTTGTGGGAAAGGTGCAAAGCACATGAATTGTCTCTTGCAGGCAGAGGCCACAGCCACATGCTCAACTAAAACACCCAGGCTGCTATAGCATCACAGCAGTTTCTGCTCCCTGAAACCTCAGCAATTTTCTATGATTTCTTTCTTTGTCTTGTTCGCACTTTTAAGTAGGAGCAGCAAGAGCAGCATCAGTCCAAGCCCCTGGCTCTTTAATGTTCATACCCCTGTTCCCAGTCACATTCCTTTTAGCCTTTTTTGGCTTCTTCCCTAGTAAAGATTTTTCTCCCCTACGTTTGTGAGGTTGGTAGCAACATGACTTAGCACTGTTTGGTTTTGATCATCTTTTTAAACTGTTGTAAATTGTTCTAGTGACATGTAATTTTAATGAAAGAACCACAGGCCTGGTCTAACAACAAATTTTGTTCTCACCCACCAAACATACTGTCATAAAAGCTCAGAAATCACTAGAGGAAAGAAGTGAATAAAGCGTGCGAGTGGATAGATAACAACTAGAAATGCCAACTACCTAGTGAATCCTGCAAAAATTGTTGTTATTCCCCAGCTCTGTCTTTCATGAGCATGTCCCAGATGTGTCATTGTGTCTACAGCAGAGTAGCAGACTCCTTCTGTTGATTTGTACTGAAGTCTTATTACCAAAGGATTTTAAACCTCACATCAAGCAGAAGTTTAATTGAGCACGGCAAGTGTTTTGCCCAGCAGACCTTTCTGTTTGCACTGAGTCTTAGTGCACACACATGCCCACAGGGTAAATTCAACATAAGGAAAGTATGCCACGTTGCCTCCTTGTAGTTGATAATAAGAAGGGAAGGGGGTTCTGCAGAAGCCACTGACAAGACTTTTGACCTTGCACTTTAGAAACTGCTACTGTCCCCAGTTTTTTTGGTGGCATCATTCCAACTCCAAGGGAACAACCCACTTCATCCATTAAAAAGCTGTTCTTAAAATTCCTTCAGCACTGACATTTTGTTACAGTATTATGATGATAAGTTGTAACATGACATACTGTAATAAGATTAACTTGCTAGGTCTAGATGCCTTATTAAAGTCAGCAATAAATACCCAGTTGAATTCATCATCTGGACAGGCAATTTCTAAAAAAAATTTTAAAAATCAGGTGACCTATAGCAAGCTGCCCCTTTAAGCACTTTTCATCCTCTCAGACTCATCTAACTCCACTTTAATTGGGGATAGGGAATAGCTGCAATTCAGAGAACAAAATGGAGGCAAATGCTGTTAGTTTCTGTGTAGCTCATGTCCCTCTTGCCCAAGGAAGGAGAGGTGGAGTGTATTTGCCTGTCGCCTGAGATGCCCATGGATGGATTCTGCACATCCAGCCACCCCTGTGCTCCCTCTCCCTGCCTCGAGGGCCCACTGAGCAGCTTTGGGCACATGGACTTGCATCATTTGAATGAAGGGACATGTGGGTTTGGAAGGGTTTTTCTCTGAGCACTCATCTTGGCCCACAAGCCCATTCCAGGAATACTAATGTGCAGAGGCCCTCTGGGAGAAATGTTGCAGGTGGATCCCCTCCACGAGGAGATCTGGGCCCCCAGGAATTACTACTAAGAATTTATCCTCTCTGAACAGTGGTGAATTTGGCCGAGCACCAAGGCAATTAACACAAGCCTGAACTCCCCCTGAGGACTTCCATTACAGAGAGCGAGTCGTAACCTGGATTAACAGAACACATTACAAATTACTTGCAAAGAGGAATAAAACTCTTCTTTTCCTACCTTCTCTTCTCTCAAATAGCGTCATGCTCCCCATTCCCCAGAGCTGTTTACTGCTTCCTATCCCCCACTGTCAATAGCTAATTTTTCCTGGAGGTCTAGCTCCAAAACTAAAAATCTAGCTATAATATCAACAACAAAAATTATGAGATGTGGCTGTTTCTTAAAATCCGTGCAATAATTTGAAATTTTTGCTCCCATTAAATTCCTGCCCTGGTACAACTTAAACTTTCTGTTCACTGGTGTCTCGCTGGGAAATGTCTTGCTGTTCAATCTTTTCTTTAATTGACCTCCACTGGCTTGCATCAGCACAGGCTGTTCAAAATAATGAA
>VYZV01034448.1:19355-33630 GCA_013401275.1 Pandion haliaetus | reverse complement strand
GAGGTCAGAAAAGATAAATGTTAGCAGCTAGTATGGATAAACTGCATTTATAGTTAGAGGGAAAGGTCTTTGGGCCATTTCATCACACCCTGCTCCTATGTCTTACCACAGAAGGTCGAGAGCAAAGGAGAGAGGGGGTTATGTGCACTGCTAGTTAGGATCTGTAATTTTTCACCTCGGTTTCTTCCCTAAATAACCATAACATTTTAACAAGGTAACAAAGCAGGCAAGGGTGGCGTAACAACAAGCTTCATTGTGACTGAAGTGGAGCAAACTCAGCATTTTGCATTTGACTAAATCCCAGGACCAGACTGGCAAGAGTATGTTCCCCTCCACTTTACCTGGTGGCGGTGCTTGGGTTTGCTTCATTTCCCACGCCAGGAACAAAGGGGTTTGTGTTAAACCTTCCCTGGCAAATTGGCTTAGTATGAAAGCTTGAAACGTGCCCATTTTTATCTCCAGTGATCCAGAATATACAGAGGAAAACTTGACCTCCCGTGACAAGATATGGCAGGTCCTGTCCTCATTTACACTGCTTTTGCATTAATACAAATCCATTTACTTCAAAAGGGATTTTCGCCCTGGTTCACACTTAAATAAAGAGGTCACTCACTGTAAAGTTATCCTGCTTCCTCAGCTCACAAATCTTCACAAATAGGTCAATACAAATGTATATGCCTAGGTGGCACACCCAGAAAAAGTCCAGACACACATATGCACATCCCTTTGACATTAACAGAAGTAAGCCAACTCAGTGAGTAAGATCCCTTTCTCCCCTCTTGGAGCACCACCGCCTTGTGCAGGCAATTACATCGTGTCCTTGACCATGTCCTTTAAGTTTCAAATGTGCCCTATTCTTTCTGCCTGTTAGAAGAAGCAGAACTCATTCTCAGGTGTTGCCCAAGAAAGATTGTGCAGCATTAAGCAGTTTTGACCCAAGAGACGGCAGCTCACAGGTCATAAAAATAAACTCCAAGGTGAGATCTCAGGTGAGCTGTGCCCCCACTGTGAACTGACATTGAACTGACACCTACAGTGTGTGGAGCCACTTAGAGTCTGTTCTGCAAAGCTGTTTCCCCAGCTATTTTAAGAGTTAAGGGTGCTCTGGGTAGCCCAAACATACTGAGAGACCCGTGTGCTTAGCAGCTCACAAGAAACCTCTGCAATGGCATGAGAAAGAGGCAGGGCAGTTTGTTAACCATTCAAATAATGTAGCTTTAATTAATTGCTTTTAGAAAACTGCTCAGTGTGGTTGTCCCTCTTTTTACATTTAGTATGATTGGATTGGCACTTCAGTTTAATGTACTGAATATATTTTTTGTGTGTGTGTTTATATATGTAAATATATGTAGATTTATGGCTACACGTGAACTCTGTGGTATAAGCTGTGGATTTCAGGACTCTTTCACAGCCAGAGCACTGGCACAAGAGTCAGTGCATCTTTTTTCTGTTCATAGCTCTGCCCCAGGCCTCCTGGGTCACCTTGAGCTGGTTGCTCGGTCTCTGTGCTTCGCTTGCTGTAACTGCTCGGTGGGGATGGAGACACTGCCCACCACTCTGATGGGGTGTATAAGTACCTGAAATTTCACTGGTTGTAGGTTTCTGAAGAAAAGGCAAGGCATCTAAAAATAATATACAGTAATAGTTTTATGACTTCAGAGAAAAGAAGCAGCTTTTAGTCTGTCTTACGTTCAGGTGTCACCTAAGAATGAAAAATGCACATTAACGCCAAAGTTTCATAATGTGCTTAAGCCCTTGACATTTTTCACATATAATTCAGTGCACTGTTCTTCACACCCACCAAAGGGTCACAGTGAGTTTTAGTGGTGTAAAATGTGCAGGTGAGGCACCTGCTTTGATTTTTGTGCATTTGCAAACGTGAGAACTTAGCCTAAGACGTGTCTCATTTCATCATATGACCCTTAAAATTTCTTTGATTTTAACCTGCACCCAGCGCACAAGGAAGCCAAATTAGCTGTTTAAGACCCAGTGCAGCATTGAGGTAAATACCAGCAATGAATTCACATTGCCGGCAGAAGCACCACCACCTCTGTGGCGCTTGATGCTCTTGCCTTCTTGACACCACCTTAGACAACAGCCTGGCATGGCAGGTTTCAGTGTATCAACAGCCACCTGCCTTCTCCTTTGTATGAACTTGCTAATCGCTTTGATTAGCACAAATGTGAAAGCCAGCTACTGTCAAGAGCTGACAGAAGCTGTGAAATAGAGCCAGTCATTTTTTGAAACTCCTCTTCCAGCTTGGAAAGCTTGTAGGAGTTCCTGCTTCCCTTGTAGCCATTTAGAAACACAGAGTTTAATTCACAGGATTTCATGTTTTGTTGGTATCATCATACTCCATGTAATAAGACATTTTATTTTTTTTTAAATTCCATTCCAATCTGAAACGACACCTAGGCTATGTCCTAAAATGATAAAAGCTGAGAAGGGTACAGATAATATTGGTGATTCATCCTTAATTCACGCTGTTGTGAGGAAAGAAGCAGTTGATGCAAGTAAAGAAGGAGTCTCACCCTTATCTTTGCAATTTTGGGGTGTAGTCATAAGATTATTTCATCATAAAGATTCTCTATTCCCATAGTCAGGGGTTAGATTTTAAATAATCAGAAGCAAAACTCTGCTGTGCCGTCTGAATAATAATGTATCGGTGCTAACAAACCTGCAGCTCCTAGTACTAGAGCTGCTAGAAAAACCTACCAATTTGAAATCACATTCAAGATTGAGTTGTAGGACAGAGAGAAGACTCACTCATAGTGTAACTGGGATTATACTCGAAGCGTGGTATAGCACTTTGGTTTTCTTGCTTTTGTTAAAAGCCCGTCTATTAATTGCAGTGTGTATTTGGCTTGCAGGTGACTTAGGTGTAGGTGTTAGGGCTGCAGGCTGAAGAGACAATTCTGTTCTGTTAGAAAGAAAAATAAGTTTTTTTAATCTATACATGCTTCAGTCTACTTTATTGTGCCCTCTGGCTTTTCTGACATGGTACTCTAGCTCAGAGATATGTTTATCCTGTTGTCTAAAAAAAGCCAAAAAAGTTATGCCTGCTGTGTATGCATTTTGCTTTTTCAAAAAAGGTCCCCAAAACGTGTAGTCTTGAGTTCAGAAAGGCATACTTCTTGCTAACCTCACTGCATACGTGCTCTTTGGCTGACCTGAGCGTGCCTGGCCTGAACGTGGGTGTATGAAATGGGGCTTTTCTTGGGACGCCTTTGGAAGAAATATGAGGAATGTTGCGTGACAACCACATGCAGAGCAGCTTGCCCCAGGAAACTTCATGCCTTCCATAGAAGAAGGTGGATGTGAGAAAACTGTCTAGTTTTAAGATCTTTGTAATATTCAGAAGTTTCAAAGTTGTTCTTTTTGAAACCATCAAGAAGATCTTCCCCCTTTTAAATGTCATAATTACCCTAAAATGGCTTTGGAGACAACATATGAACTGCCTGCTGAGCTGACTTGACTGATGCCAGCTGTGCTAGGGAAGGGCATTACATGGCAGAGTGTAGAGCTGTGCTCCTGGCTGCACTTTCTTTTCATGATTTCTCTGCCTTTGGTGCGTGCAAAATGGCTGGGCTGCAGCCAGGAGGGGTAGAACCTGATTCCTGTCCTCCTGAGCATCTCACAGGCAGGGCATTAGTGCAGCCCTGCAGACTCTCTACGTGAGATGTTTGAACCCAGTTTGTGAGTGCATGCTCAGGGCTATCAGTGTAAGGAGAGCAGCCCCACTCTCACCTCCCATCACAACCATCTTTTCTGACAAGAGAAGAGAGAGGCAGCCATCCATGCCAAGAACAAGCACACAGGGATTTAAAGCTAGAGGCAGGTTGGGGCGGTGGAGCTATCTTGCATCAGCACCCAAATGCTGGAGAAAGGTGGGATTTTTCACCCTCCACTTAGCACCCTGGCTGTTTTGAATCTTAATTCTCCCTGGAAGATTAAATGCAGGGAACTGAAATACTTAATTTGGGAGGAAGTTGGAATTGCATGTCAGGATTCAGGAGCCTAAATAACTTTGCAGAATAGAGTCTCCAGCATTTCATGACATATTTAGACCTTTCAGTATTCACAAGGGTGAAGTATTGCAAAACACACCTATTTCTAGTGAGTGGGAATAGCATGATATACTGTATAGCTAATTGTTAGCAGGATATTATTTTTCCTGATGCATCGTGATTGCAAATGTTTCATTCTAATAGTGAAACTTTTGCAGCTAATATACAGCCATGTGCACACATATATGTACCACTTTTTCAGAAATAGTTGTGTAATTGCTTTTGACATTAACTAGCACGCTGTGCATCCAAGGAGAAGTGATCTCTGAAAGCCAGTTCCTGTCCCTAGCCACATAACTGGCTGTACAATACGTGGGCTAACAGCACACTACTGTTCCTAATTTGAGAGGAGAGTTTTGACTGTGGCTGCCTGTTCTGCCTTGGAATTTGAAAGAAATGCTTTGAAACAATGAAGATGCTTTCTTGACATGATACAATCCACCCTTGCAATTTTTTTTTGACTTGTAGTATGCAATGTAAAGTGTTAAAAGTCAAATACACTGTGACACAAAATAGATCTGCAGCATACAGTGAAAGTTCAATGAGCACTGGTCATCATCCTGCCTGCCTTTTCTAGAGGTAAGGACAAGTCTGCAGAATATCAGAATGGTAAGGAAAGTTGTTTTTCACCTTTTCCACATAATTCAGGGCAGGAGCCGCTCTGTGCCTTTGCCTGACTCTTCCCAGGCAGCACAGAAGCACACACAGCAGCTCAAGGCTGGGGAGCGTACAGCCTGTGCAGGTAGTTTTAAAGTTGTGTTGTGGTCTTTGTCTCTTCCTGAGACATCGGTGCACTAGGAGACTTTCTTGTATTACATCTCATTTCTGCCAGGGGTGACCAACCTCAGCCAGGTATTGGGGTCTTCAGCCACAGCTGCTTCCCAAACAACAGTGGGCTGCTCTGGCAGCAAGGTGGGATGATATTCAAGGTGCTATAACAAGAGGTTATCTCCCAAGTAGCAACTCTGTGAAAACATTGATAAAAACAATGGTACTGGCAATGTCTGTACTGTCTTCTTACCATAATAATGGTTGTAGTAAAATAAATCCCCAAGCAGCACTCTGCAGAGAAAAAGTGAAGTCCTGATGTCTTTTTCCACTCCTTCCTCAAACCTGCAGCTGAGTCAAAGGCCCACAGTAGAAGAGCTACGTGAGAGGAAGATCCTCATCCGCTTCAGCGACTACGTGGAAGTGGCAGACGCGCAGGACTACGACAGGAGGGCGGACAAACCCTGGACACGACTCACAGCCGCCGACAAAGTAAGTGGAACAACTTTGCGAGAGCCATGATCTGAATAGCTAGAGCATGTCGTGGCAAATGGCATCCCTCGGGTCCCACAGGTCCCACGGCCATCAAGGAATAAACCTCTACCTGATGTCCCTTCCCAACACACCTGTGGTTTTTTCCCATTCACAAGGTTTGTTGTTTGAGTCATAAATCTTCGGCAAGAAGGCTTCTATACGCGTGGAAACCAGGAGCAAGCTTAGCAGCATTACACCATTTAAACAGAGAGGAGGGAATATCAAGCCCTTTGAGGAAAGGTCTTGATGGCAGCCCTGTTATTTGTTTGTTGGTTTTGGTCTTGCCACATAATGCTGCCAGCTGAGAGCTCCTGCAAGACCGAGCAGAGCAGTGTGACAGCAGCACTTGCCCGAATTGCTGTGCCAGGACAGAACAGGCGGGGTGCAAAAATGCCAGCAGGTCAGACTGGCAAAGGCACCTCTGTCCCACCAAAGCCGGTAACTTCTCTCCAGTGTGTTACAACAGGGGCCTTTACTCAGGACTTCTGCCACAGAGTATTTTAAGCAATAAACTGAAATCCCATGAGCCCTGCAGACAAAGAAAAGACAGGCGTTTGGTATTGACAGCGCTGTCCTCTGAGCACCAGTGGGACTTTCACCAAGTGGTGTCTCTGGTGTTGGTGGCAGGGGCGTTAAACTGCTGGCAAATTATATGAGTCACATCCTGAGGGTCTTAATGGTGCCTCAGGAAGAAGATTTAAATGTTTTATGGCCGCTGTAAGAAAAGAGGATGAGGCTGATCAGTGATTCCCATGCTTACAGGTACTCTATGATGCCCATGTAAGTGCAGAGGCTTTCAGGTACCTGAATTCAAGCCTTGACTCTTTCTTTGCTGTGAGACTTATGCAGCCATAGGGACCGTGATGTCCAACGTTTGGAGGCAGGAGCAGGATTTCTGGCCATGCCACTCATTTGTGGTGCTCTTGGTTTTATTCACAGAGGAAAGGGCAACCAGTTACACTTGTATAATTTAGCCAAAGGACTTGTATGGTTTTGTGACCACTGGTTTTCTCCTTGACAAAGGGCTTTTTTCAGTTTAGCTTTGGCTAAGTTAACGTAGCATAAACTGATCTGAAAAAAGGAAAAACTTCCTCCAGACTATCCACAGACCATAATATATTGGGTTAAAATGGCTTTTCTCATTTTATTTCAGCATGTTGGACAAGATCTTAGTCAACTGACTTAGTTTTATTCTCCCAGTTGGTAGATGAGGGAGGAAATAAATCTCCAACTGATTCTGCAGCCTTTGAGAGATCCCTGCCTGGGATGAAAGGCATGGAGAAACTTCAGCTGGGAAAGGAGAAGATTTGGTGTCCAGAGAGGTCCTTCCTTATCCTGTGTCTGTGAAAAGAACAAGTATTAAATACCACTATTAAATGTAGCTTGGTAAAGGATTCAGTATTAAGGCAAAGTACTTTGAGGTCACTTTCTCTTTTTTATAATGCATGTGCAAAGTCAGTACTCAGAGCAAAGGGCTTAAGTTCTCCAAATGAACCTCTTCTCAGCATAGCAGAAGAAATGTTTGTCATTCTAATATTAATGCCCCTTATGGCATACAGAAGCAGATACATTGTTTTTTGGGGTTGGGTCCTGTGGGCAGTATTCTGATTCCTGCCATTCAGATGACCTGCTTTTCCCCACCACTGTGTTCACTGTGGGAAAAAATAGCCAGGCAAATTGGAATCAACTCTGAAATGCCTGACAAAGCTGCAACATCCTATAAAAGATTATTTTCTTCCAGAGCTTTGATTCAGTAACTGTCTTCATTGGTCAGCACGGGCTAGATTTATTGCAAAAATAGATTTTAGTAATGGACTTCTCTGTTTGTCAGTAAATCTTGCTCTGTGTGCTGGGTGTAGGGAACGGAACTGCCTTCAGTCTGACTTCATTTTTACCAGGTTAGAGGAATAAAAAGGGCACTTTTAAATCTCTCCAACAGATGACGGATGCAGGGGGGAACAGATTTCAGACCTTGTGGGAGTCAGCAGCCTGTGTGGCCTCCTTCACAGTCAGTTAAGTAGCAAATTGGTCTGCTGAAGGTAGGCCCCTGAGTTGCTGCATAGCCATTGCTCTGTCCTGATAGATGGAGGCAGAGCCCGACAGATATTTCTAAGGTAAATAAAAAACCAGGGCTGTGCAGAAAGAGCACAAGGGGCCTTTTCTGTAGACCACATTCACAAAATCTCACTTAGGCTTGTCAAGGCAAAGGTAGTTGGTGACTGGATCAGCAGCTGCTGCAAAAGCCCTATTTTGGGCTCATGCTGTTCATACTAGTTCAGATTTCTTTGCCGAGAGAAATTCCTGACAAACATGAGCACCACTGACTGGAGCAGCCACTTGCAGCCACTGATGCTGATGTTTTCAGCATCACACAGAAAGGCAGTGGCACACACCTTGGACCTGTGGGAGTATTTGGCCACAGCAGCCACCTTGCAGGTCCTCTCTGAACGTTCACAGTGAAACCTACTTGTGAGCTATGAATACCACAGGGCTGTCAGAAGTCTTGACTTTGGGCTTGGGACTTGAGCCAGTTCTGCTGAGAGCTGTCTGTACCACGAAGCTGAGTCCCTCCAAGTCACCCCTTCTACTTTATTCTTCTTCAATATTTCTCTTCCTGCCAGTCACCCCTGGTTTTCTTTTACTGCATGGACAAGCCACAGAGGCTGTAGGTAACTGGGTCTCCTGTGGATGCTGAATACAACCACCTGTGGCTAGTTTTCTGCTAGATTAGTGCATTGAATTGGTTCAGCAAACGGCACAGCTGGGTCAAAAGGGAGGAGGAGGGCAGAGGGCAGGGAGCAGGGAGCCAGGAGCCAGGAATCCCTCTTTCCCTCCCAAGTAAGCTCAGCCACTTTAGGCAACTTCACCTGAGGAAATTCAGGACCACATAAAGGTAGGAGACATCTCAAATAGGAGTCTGGCAGGATCCAGGTGGAGTTTACTCACAGTCCAGCTCTGAAATTGTGGTGCATTTTTTTTTTCTCATGCTTATGCTAATTTGGATTTTGTACATGAAAGTGTTTACATAAAAAGCCAGAATTGGGTTCTGTATCTGTGTTGTCTACGGTAAGTTTTCAAATTGAGCCATTGCACCAAAGCATTTATCTCTTCCCTTTATGTGATTTAGAACATGTTTATCTCTGTTCCTTTTCACATTGTAAAGTCTTTTTTATGTTTTTCTTTCTCTCTCTGATAATGTTATCTATCTGCTTCACTTTTAATATACTGTTTTGAGAACAAAGTGAACTTATTTTGATATCTCATTTATACATTTATGAGTTTATTTGTCCTTTGCAGGCAGCCATTCGAAAAGAGCTTAATGAATTTAAAAGCACTGAAATGGAAGTTCATGAATTAAGTAGGCATCTAACAAGGTAAGACGAGATTAATTTTTTAAGACTATCAATGAATACTGTTGTTTAAAAAAAAAAAAAAACAGCAGCTGTTTCTCCAGCACCTACTGAACACACCATGAGGTCTAGACAACATTTAGAATTACAGGCTGTAAAAGAAACTCGCACAGATGAACTCACGCTGCCCCATCACAGGGTGGTATGCAGGCACATGCTGTCTGTTTAATGAAGTGTAACTTCCTTTTCTTTTATCATCATCGTGCTCTAGCTGCATGTCTGTTCTTCTGATATCAAAAGTAAATAGTGTTTGTGTCTGAAGGAGGACAGGGAATTCTTATAGAGCCAGCACACAGCAATATATGAACAAGTGGACACTCAAACCCCCCTGAGCGTACGGCTGTTCCACACGAGGCACGTCCCACGTACAGATCTCTCAGTCCTGTCCTCCATGTCCTGCCATAGGCGATGCAGTGGGGAAACTGTGTGCATGATCGGCATTATAAGATAGGCACTATTTTTTACGCTTTTAGGCTTTTTTTTAGTTAAAAAGGTAGAGACTGAATGACTTATCCATGACCCCAAACTAACAACCCTCCTCTGGGACAGGCTACGGCCGAGGCACGCTGAGGGGGGCAGGGCACGTCCCCTCACACAGCCTGTGCTGAGTCTGCTCTGGCTTTGATGCCGAGATGAGCTGAACTCCAGGCATTTCAGCTGAAGTCAGGCCTTTGCAAATCAACATTAACCCCCCCACTCATTGTTAGACATTGAAGACAAGTGTTAGGTGTTGAAGACAAGTGACAGCGAGATCTGGTGCAAAACTGGAGCTGCCCTTTTGTTAATACGTTCATCAGCTAGGTGCTCATAAAAAATGCAGTCAATACATTTAAGAAAAATACAGAAAAGCTTAAGGCAAAATTAATTTTGTATTAGCGGATTTTTATGTGTATAAATTAATGATTATATTAACATTCACCACATGTATTATGTATATATTCCCTTTCCATAACGATCTCCCTTCTACTTCCTAGCATGTGCTAGGACGGTTGCACTGGGGTTTGTACTAACGGAGTGCTGCTAGAGACAAACCAGCTGCTTTTGAGCCACGAGGTTTGGAAGAAGCTTTAGGTTGTCAGTTGACTTAGATCTGTTGAATCCACTGACTGAGCCTTTAAGGGACATTTGGCTCACTCTTCCAGGAGAGTGGTGACAAATTTAGAAAGGATGAGGCTGTTTTAAAAGGGGTGTTGCTACAAGGAGTTGAGCTCCATTGAGAACTCCATTATTTCCATGAGGCCTTTAGCATCCCACAAACAGAGAGACTAGTTTAGTTTTCCAGAAGTCTCTCCAGCTGCTTGGCTTTAGCAAGTTTCTGGGCAGTATTTTGCTTCTCTTCTAGTGTGGGGGTGAGCAGTGACGCTCTGCGGTGACTCAGTTTGTATTTCAAAGCCACTGAGTGGCTTTGACTCACTAAGTCTGGGCCAGGCATACTCAGAGGTATAGCTAATATAATAGACATTGGAATAAGGATTTGTCTGAAGTTCAGCAGGACTTACTGGTTAGACAAGTGCCTTCAGGAAATACGAACTTGAAGGAAGCACACTTAAAATAGAGTAATTCCCTTAAACAAACTTAAGATAAATCACCATTATAAAATCATTACCAAGGTAATGAGCTATTCATGTCATTAAGCAGTGGCATGAGCTGAGCAAAGAATATGTGTTGCTTTACTAGTGGGATACGTTAATTAATTCATGATAGAGTGAAAAATCAAAGGCTTTAAAATTGCAGAGCTGACAAACGCAGGCCTCCTGACACAGGGTGTACTTGCAGACAGGGTGGCCATTTTAGCTCTACTTGTCTCTAACCTCCCACATTAAGGAATAACTATACTTGAACTGTATGTACATCTTTCTGGCTGAAGAGTGTAAGGTTTAGCTAAACCACGCAATTTTTGTGGAGTCGGGCATGGTGTGGGCTGAAAGAGGACTAGCTAATCTGAAACAATTCGCTTAGGGTCTGGTAGGGTAGACCCAAAGTGTATTGGTGTCGTCAGTAGATTTTGGCGCAGACTGCCTATGAACTGCGAGTCTGGCGAGGACCAAGGAAGTGCGAGTGTCTGTTCTGGGTCTGCCGTGACAGCATGGCTGATGTCAATGCTGCAGGAATCAAGCTGCCTAATTGTGTCTCTGTAGCAATTAGTTCTCCAATTTTTTTTATGTACAATATGCATGTGAGGATATGATCTTACTATTTATGGTTTGGTTTTTTTTTTTCCCTCTTGGGTTTTAGGTTTCATAGACCGTAGCAGTTCAATTCTACCTGACTACAATGCCGTCTTCATAACTAAAAGGAACCATAAGTGCTGGTATTACTCACTTCCCTGTTACGTACAATGTAAATCTTCTGAACTGCCTTTTTAAAAAAAAAAAAGTAGAAAAATAAATACTAAAAAAAAAAAGGAAAATTGTATTTACATGTGATGGGTACTGCAGCATCATCAGACCTGCTGGTTCAAGCTTCAATAACAGAAAATACCCCTGGTGGGAATCGTGCCAAGACTTGGCATCTATGTATAAGACTTTCCTGGCATGTGGATTTGCCATACATGTTCAAGCCCAGCTGGTGGTGCGTTCATTTTTGTCTTCAGGCACCCCTCATGCTGACAAGCCTCTGTCATCAACTCTAGAGAGCCCTGAGATGGTGTTCAGGGAATCACGGGCCTGGGTGAAGTCTCCAAAAGACGAGCACCTGTGGCACTAAAGCACTTATACCAAACACTCCTTTCAGGCTGCGAGCACCTTAGGAGGATGGTGAAGGAGCAAAACTACTCTCTGGGCCAGCCCACCTGTGAGTATCATCTGACTAGAAAGGCATTCCTTTCCCTGGAGAAGTTTATGGCCAGGCAGTAGGCATTGTTCGGCTCCCAGGCAGAGACAGGCATCACCTGTAAAGAACAGGACTCTCTGCTGAAGGCTGGTTCAGTTCTAGCAACTGTTTATTTTTCATCACTTTCAAGTATAATTTTCTAAACCTGTCAGCAGTAAGCGACAAGAATGTTGAGGACGAGGAAGCAAAACCCATCTCTTCATGGTCACTGCGTGGCACTCACTCAGCTTGTACTTTTCACCCAAGCCTCGTGACTGTATGAGAGCTGATGGGCACCTGGCAGCAAGAAAGGCTGGGATTCCCACTGGCTCTGCAGAACCAATCCTTCATACCAGGAAAAGCATGACAGACTGTGTTACCTGGCCTAACAAAAGGAGTCTGGTGTGTTGGTATGGATGGTGGGACTTGTCACCGATACGCACAGCTGAGGTGCAAGGACAACAATTCAGAGGTTTTCTGTTTTGGTTTTAATTTATTACAGTGGTTTAACACACCAAATGACCAAGTAGAGCTCAGAGAGCTGGTCACTCTGAGCCTGGTTTACCTGCCAACTGAAGTGTGTGCTTAGCACTAAGGAAGCATGCAACCAGCCTCACTGCGTTCAAGAACATGTCCGACAGGCTTAATTGAAGCTGAACACATTTAAGTGCTTTTCTGAACTTAGGTCAGCACCTTCCAGAATAAGTTAAGTCCTTAACTAGTATAACGCCAGCAAGCTGGGGCAAACATTGTCCGGGATTCCTTTCCAGCTCTTAGAAGAAAAACGATTATGCCATGTTTTGGGCCAGTGGCCCAAAGCACTGTAGCAACATCACTGTACCAAGTTCCAGATTATTACTTCAGGGCGCCTTTTTTTCCTTCCATAATACCTATTTTGCTTTGACAGTTTGAACAGAGAGGCCAAAGTTTTTTACTTACAGTGTTGTTATTTCTGTTATTATTATTTTTTCCTTTCTCACTGTCTTCCATGTACCTCTCCGCTCTTCTGTGCCCCCCCCCCCCACCTCCCCCAATGCCATGCTAACATTGCCCTTCACCGCTTGCAGGCTGAGAAGCCTCTCACACGTGAGCATTTAATGGCCAATGCTGCATAGTGCCAACACTCCTGCCCCTTGTCAGGCCTCTGTCTCGTTCCGCTGGTCGCAGGAGTAAAAAGCGAAAGGACCTGCACGTAGCCCACGGAGGTTGCTCTAGCATCCAGCCTGCCCAAACAACACTGGCAGCGAGGCTAACGCACGCCATTTATGCTTAGCGGTGGTACTCCATACCTACTCCATACCTCACAGCCTTGCTCTCCCTCAGAGACAAGTGAAAGCATTTCATGCTCATCTGTGACCAGCCTTGGAATGCTATGGATTATTAGCTATTAAATAAGAATTGGCTGTTGTAGGATGGAAGATGCTACAAAGGAAAGTAAAAACCAGCTGGTTTCTGGTGCCTCCTTTTTGAGGCATCCTGCCTCTGCTGTGATGTGCTTCCCAGGCTGGGTAATGATTTCTGAAGAACACACACAGTGCTCCCGCTATCACCAGCTCACAGTTGGTTTAAATACAAGCTCCTCAGTCGTGGAAGCCTTTAACGTGCCATGGTATCAGCTCAGTGCAGCAAAGACACAGCACTTACTAGCCAGAAATATACTGCTTTGGGGTTATTTTCATGAAAATGTGGGATACATGTTTTTAAATTCAGTCACATACGTGCACATGTAACAAGACTGCACCACAGCTTTAAAAAGGGAAAACAAAACGCTCAGCTTTTGACTACCCCCATTGCATTAGGAAAGGGCTCTGTGACATAGCTCTACTGCAGAGCAACGAGCCCCTGTTCCCACTACAGAGCCCACCGCTGCCCTGGCATCCTTAGCTTAGCAGTTCAGTGTGAAAGGGAAAGGATGCCTTTTAAGGAACAGCAGTGACAGAAACCACAGGACTCAGTAAGCTGGTGGGAGGAAAAGGTGGGGTTTTTTTCATTTTTGCTTAAGAGGAAAGAGGTGGAAGTAGCAGACTGCTGCTGTCGAGTCTGTTGTTAGTGCTGGAGTGCCCAGGGGAACAGGCAGGCTGTGGGCAGTGTCACTCTGGGTACTGCCACTGTCCCTCGTGGGCATGGACCCCAGCAGTGCCCACACCGGCCAGTCCGGTAGCCTAAATAAACCCTTGGGCAGCAGTTGAGGTGTGTAACAGCCGAGTCCTGGGTGCCGGCCAGCCGTTCCCCAGCCAGCCTGCCTTCAGCTGGGTGGGCCCAAGGCAGGGCCCTGCTGACAGCTTAGCAAGTTGTCGTGCTCAGCCTGCCTCAGGATTCATGCTGTCCCCAGGGCAGCTATGTGCAGCAATGCTTTTTCTTTTTTTTTTTTTAAATTATGTTAACTCCAGGCTGAGCAGACACTAGCACACAGTGGAGGAACTGCCATATGTCTCGCAACTTGCAAGTAGAGCTTATTACTGAAAAGGGGAAGGAGGAGGAAAAAAAGCCATATAAAGTGTTTGTCGCTGTAGTAAGCATTGCAGAACTGGCTCTTTGTCTGGGTTTAGCTTCAGTGGTCCTGGGTATTTTGCAAAGTTACTCGTTGGCGAGGCATTCTTCAATAACCTTTCAGTGCCTGAACACTGCAGCGCGTCCTCAGTTGCACGCCCACCTCTGGCATCCATGGGAAGTTGCAAGCAGACT
>VYZV01034448.1:7228-19338 GCA_013401275.1 Pandion haliaetus | reverse complement strand
AGGGGAAACTTCTAGCAGCTTCTCATCAGAAGCCACCCCTGTAAACTCCCCACACACACACCCCCACACACACACACACACTCTCAGCCTGGCTTACATGCAGGATGTAAAGATGATGGCATTTCTGCTAAGACTTGGTTAACACCGCAGTTAACGACAGTCAGCTTCAGTCATATTACAAGGAGATGAACAGTAGTAATAAAGAAATTACATCAGGTTTAGAGACCGGAAATATCAACGCAGAACAAAAATGGCTATCCTAATCATCCATCTCGAGGGCTGATAACAGAGATAACATTCTAGAGTCAAGGAAGAAAAACATTTTGGTTATCATCATCTACTGAATCCTGATGGGTTATTCATGCTTAAAATGTGCAAGTACTGCAACGTGTTCTACAACCTATGGAAAGATGAAGAGGCAATGGGGAGGTGACGGGGATTGGAAAAGCAATTCCAGAATGTCTAGACAGAAGTTTTGATTGTTTGAAAAAAGTGATGGTGAGGAAGCACAATGGTGGCATCGCCCTCCCACCCTCGCCGGCAGCGGGCTGTAGGGACCTGGCGATGCATTTCTGACTAACGGGGAAGGTCGGCATTGTGGCCTTTCCCCACCCTACGCCCCGCTCGTCAGGTACCTGCAAGGTGAAGAAGTTTCAGGCTGCAGGTTTGCTGGGACAGGGCTCAGGCCGGCTTTTGTGCCTAGACAATTCGTACTGCGTGCTCTAGGCATGATCAGAAGGGAAGGAAGGGGGAGAAAGAACATAACAGACTTTTAGCTATTTTATGTTAACTGAAACAATTTAGTGAGCCCATTACACAAACATATTTCAGCCTAAGACTTAAATGTAACTACAGCACTTTGTCTTCACTAGTCACCAAACTCACCCTTCGTTATTTCTACGGTGCCATCTGTTCAGTGAAAACACGATAAACCAACAGAGGGGGGGCACTTCCAACTGCCTAGTGAAAGCTTGCACTCGTAAAAATAGATGGGCGAGATGGAAACCGATAGTTACACGTGAACAGGGGCTCCAAATAAAATCACTTTGTATAAATAGCCATGGGAGATGACTAGGCTAATAAAAAAATCAGGAAAGAAAATGGGGACAAATTATTTTTCCCAGGTGTTCAGTCTGCTCAAGCTCGGAACAACTTCCGTAAAACAAAGAGGAGGTGACGGGCACATTACCTGCGCTCCCATGTGTCCCAGTTACTCCTGCACCAGTTGCATTTTCCAGTTGATATCCACGTGTATGTATATAGTTTGTCTTTGTATAGGAGTGAGTGTGGTGGCTGTCAATCATGTGCTCTTCCAGTATTGTAATTTAACAAATTATGGCTGTATGAAAATGATGTAAATAACTAGAAAAAAATTAAACTGGATCTCTATGTACTAGTTTTTGTACATACTGAAACTGCATGGTATTTAAATTATTGTTTGTCTCTGATGTATGCAGTTTCTTAAAAAAATTGGTTTTAAAAAAAAAAAAGCATTCCTGTGCCCGCGTATTTTTATCACCCTCTGTCCCAGTGACTGAGAGCGTAACCAACGGCTGCAGTCGAGGATACCAGCCCTCCCGCTGCCAGTCAGACTCAGCACCGCAGCCTGGCAGCTGCGGTGACACAGCGCACGCTCACAGCACACCCGTACCGCAGCGCGGCGCAAAGCAGAAGAGCAAGACTCACCAGAGCAGACCACTGGGACGCTGTACTGGCTGAGCCACCCGTGCCGTCTCCGTGAGCTGGTTGAGCAAAGGTGTGCAAAGGAAGATGACTGGCAGCTCAGCTGCTAACGTTGTACCCCACACCAGGCTAGGAAAGACCAAAACCACCCGTCTGCACTAGACACACAACACACACCCAAAACCCACCTCTCACCACCATGTCGCCGGTGCAGGGCACACGGTCAAGTGCCCGCTGCCAGAGTCCACGTGCAGCATTTGCCAGCTTGACTTCCTTCCCTGTTGACAAGTCTTTGTCCAATATGCAGCACCCTGTGGGTAGAGAAGATGCCACCGAGTAGTACCAGCAAGTGCTAGTGCGTTCAGGAGATAAGCCATACCTGCACATCCAGCTACTTTCATATCACCTTTTCATCTTTCCTTTTTTTTCCCTGAGTAGCTTCAGTGGTTGTACAGCATTTCAGGTTGTGAAAAGCTACAGCCTCGGTGTAGTGAAAAGGGGGAAGAAAAAAAAAAAACCAAACACCTTCTTCGCAAGAGTAAGTATGTACCTTCAAACAGTCTCACTAGCCTTCTGCAGAAAGTACGGCAGGTAACAGCTCTGCTTCGGCTGCTTAGTTTTCATACCTGATGGTGCAAAAATTCTGACCCCAAAGAGACAACTGGCACCCAGCTTCCTCACTACTAACTGGCAGGTGGGAGCTGCTCCCCCGCCCTCTGATGCACACAGAGGCTTCCAATCACACAAAAACAAAAGGCCCATATAGTTAAAATGACCAAATTCTGCTCCTTTCCTTTGCTGATACAGTGATGCAACAAGATCAAAACTCTGGTAGTGGTCTTTTTTGTTTGTTTCCGTTTGGTAAGTTTTCACTACCTCCTTACAATCCTTGTTTGTTTGTGTTGGTATGTATTTCCATTCTGGCAGCCAACAAATTTGTAGCTATCCAGTGAGGTTTAGATAAATAAATGAAGTTAAAAAACTCCCTAGGCTGTTTTTTACTTCAGATCCCCCTCCCCTACAACTAGCTACAGCTCTGTAGCAGCATTATATCCTGTTTGGTTGAGTCATTTCCATGCTTTAAAAAGAAGAAAGTTGGTGAGGACCCACTGTAGAGGGAACGTGAGAACATAGCATCTCTTGTACTGAGACCTCTAGACAAGGGCTGTATTTTTGTTTTAACTGAAACATTTCATAAAACTGGTCTAAGGAAAGGGACGCGTGCCTTCGGTAAAGTCCATGTAATTACCAGCAATCAAATTGCAACCTAATGGCATCTTTAGGCAGGAAACCAAGAGGAGGGCTGAAAAAATCAATTCTCCATTAAACAGGCAGCCCCCGGTGACCAGCTCAGCAATATCCTTTGTGCTACCTTTACCAGCCGCTTCAAACCACCTCAGAAAAACTTGGGAGTGTAGGCCCACAGGAACAACCGGCAGCCAGGTACACCCTGCAGTCACTCTCTTGCAACATTCCCTGTTAACGGGACATAAGATACAAAAAAGTATTAGTTTAACACGTTGTGGTAAGTTCTACACACGTGGACACATGAACCCTGAGAGGTAGGAGATAGACATACCTCTTTAGCAACCAGTTTAGAATGCAAAAGCTAGATCCACGTGTCTGCACACGCACCCGAGAGCTAACCTTCAGTCCAGAACAAAGGCCACTAGGCATCTATTTGGTGGGGGGCAGGGGGAGTGAGGAAAAGGGAAACATGCTGAGCCCGCTGAGCAAATCCCGCAAAGGCACTGGAAGCCCCATGCTGCCAGACACGAGCCCAGCAGAGCACTCGCGGAGCGGCGTGGCCATGCCCTGCTGGCACAGTCGAGCTGCTTGGCGTGGGACAAAGCGGCCACCCTACTCCGGAGCAGTGCGAGCTGATGATAGCTTCTGTTGTGTGCGTGGACATCACCAGCAGCTGTCATGGCAAGATGCAGACGGTGCAACACCACCCTACACCCACGCCAGCAAGCGTTGCCTAGAAATTTTGCAAAATTGCTTACAAAATTCTTCCCCGAGTGGCAGAATGAAGGAAACTTGGCTTTTCAGTAAATACGTGCCGTGTGGCTAGGAGCTCTGGTGTTCAGAAAGCCATCATCTTCAACTGAAGTTGTCCCATGTGTCGATGAAAGTTGATCTATCCACAGAAACCTGCTCTGTATCACTGTTACTTTATCAGCCTCTGAATTACTGTATTTCAGCCGCTTTTGTCTCCATAGTCTCCTGCTTTTCTTTCCATACTCTCAGGCCCCTTACTAGAGTTCAAATCACTCATCATTTTTCAAGCATCATCCTCTGACATTTGCCATTACTTTCTTTATCTGGAGTTTCCATTGCATTTGGACGTCAGCTGGAAAAGAACTGGTGCATGCAACATGGGAGAGCACAGACATGTGGCATTGCTTTAAACCTCTCTGGAGAGAAAGTACTGCTTGAGGGGAGAACTGGACCAAATTAAGCCTATTTTTCCTGTCTGCAAAGCCCACGAAGGTATTTGGCAGGGGGAGGCTTGAGGGGGGAGCTTGCACTCTCCAAAGTGAATGCTTTGGTGTTGTTTCTATTATCTCCAGGGAAAACAGAAGGGGGAAAAAAAAATTTAAAAAAAAAAAAAAAAAAACCACAAAACCCACTCTTAGCAGCTAGTTCTATACAAACAAACAAGCATGCAGCAAGCAGTTAGATGCTCGGCCAGTCAAGGAGAAATAATGTAAATAAAGACAAAATAAAAATACATCATTTTCAAGCTTCTCAGGACAAATGACCATCAGACGACTTGTTACCACACTCCTCCTGAATGACACAGAGGTAACAGAAAACAAATAGCAAAGGTAACCCCTTCCCCGCATTACTTAGCCAGGGATTTCAGTGGGAAGCTCAACTATGTGCAACTCCAAAACAATCTGCGTAAGGAACTAGTAGTCCACAGCAGATAAATGACCAGACTTGGGACTGCCCACTAAAAGTGCCTGGCTGGACACTACAGCTGTTGTGCTGTTTTAGTTTAAGAGGTCAAAGAGCAACTGTCAGTCACATCACATAGGCCAAACTCCAGGCTGACTACAATCACTGGAAGCACAGACCGAGGCTTCCCAAACAGTGGACTCTGCTCTAGCTTGGGACTTGAAAGATGTCATGCCTCAACCTCACCCTGATCATCACATGCTAGGGACAGCGAAAGCTCACACTTTCCATTCTGTTCTCTTGGGAAGTAGGTCTCTGAGCTAAAGCATTATGTTCAACTGAGCAGACATCACCACCAATTAACTGAGCGTTAAGTTAGCCTGATCGATACTTTCAGTCTTTTGGGAATTCAGTAAGTTTTCTGCATAAACTGTATCCCTCATAAATCCACAGTGAAAGCTTGGAAATGTATCCATTAAGATACACACAAATGTCTCTTGCCAGATGAGTGAAGGAAGCATGGAGTTAAACCACTATCTGTTCTCTAGAGAACTCCCTCCCTTCAGCATAGCCCAGAATAAATAATGCACTCCATTAAAGGAACACGCCTTTCTTTGTACATGAAACTGAAAAAGTTGCACACAAACTCCAACTGACATTAAAGTAGAGCAGCATTTGAGGAGCCATCCCACAGACACTGAAACGTTTAAGTAAAATTGCTGTTGCTTACATGGAAACATGAAGATTTTTACTGTGAGGGTGACTGAGCACTGGCACAGGTTGCCCAGAGAGCCAGTGGAGTCTCCCTCCTTGGAGACATTCAAAAGCCACATGGACATGGTCCTGGTCAACCAGCTCTAGGTGGCCCTGCTTAAGCAGGGGGTTGGACCAGATGACCTCCAGACGTCCCTGCCAACCTCAACCCTTCTGTGAGTCTGTGAAAGTAGATCTCTCTGTCATCTGTGCAGCTCCGGGGCCTGCATATTGACGGAAAAAGGCTTTTTTAAATTTAAACCAAAAAAACCCATTTGGAGCCTTCAGTCAAATAGTGATTGGAGGAACTCTCACTGGCAAGCCTGGAAGCAGTAACACTAACTGGTACTTCTAATCCTGATTCAGTGCCTCTCTCTTCACAGAATACGAGTTCTTGATTCCCTTTCACAACTGAAACTGCTAAACACCTTCAGTGTCATCAGTGCTTGTTTTTTTAATGCATATATAACTTTGGGGTTTTTGTGAATAAGCTGTGCAGCCTGAGGGAAAAATATTCAAATGGGTAATCTCTCAGACTGTACCTATGGCCGTTATTTGAAAAACTCATGCACTGAACGTTACAGAATGCAGTGCTGTCCTTCACAGAATGTATGTGGTCTTTCCTGTCCACGTTACCCAGCTCTCATGCCGACAGTAGGAAAACAAGCTCCTATCTGAAGTGAACTAACCGGATTACACTACAATGCAGACACAGCAATGGCTTTCAAAGCAGACATAAACATGCTTTTTCTGAACTGGGTAAACTCGGGCATTTCAGGAGCACTAACAGCAGCATCTCAGAATCCACCATAGATTATCTACCCAGGTTTTTAGGTGTAACCTGAACTGAGTCCCAGGCTTCCCCCGCTAGTGTGTTGGAAGGTAAACCTGACCTAGTTTAAAACAAAAGTTAACTTTCCAAAGCAATTCAAGTCTGCACTACACTGAGTGCAAGTTAAACGCACTCTTTCAAGTGCAATAAGCATACTTGGCACTTGGTGTACTAAGCATCAATTTTAATCAAGTAACAGCTAAGCTACACATTTTTATATACAATTCCCTGGTCTATGCAAGATGTAGAAATAGAATTTTACACTTTTACAAGAAAAAGATTAGTTCTCCAGCCAATCTCTGTCTATGACTAATCACTCTACTTTTACTTACATCATGAATTACATTTCTGTATTAAATTTATTTTGCAATCTAAACCAACTAAGACTCAAATTACAACAACTTTGAGCCAAGCATTCAACAGAGGCATTGTTTATTACTGGCCTGTAATTCCAAATTATATTGACCTGCCCCACTGATTTTCTCCAAACCTGCCCAAAGTTACACTTTAGTATAGGACAGATCCACCTTTCTAGAGCATCCTCCATGAAGAACAAAGAAGGAGGTACAGCCACAGAGAGCTGGCTGGCAGATGAAAAGAAAGTATCTTAAAGACACTTCAGAAAAGCAAGTCACCCCCGGTCACTGCGATATCCTCCACCACAAACTTGTGATGCCTCTTCCTGAAAATTTACATGAAAATTTACAGTATTAATAGAGTACATTTACATTTCTAGCAAAGGCATGCTTGTTCACCAAAGAGTTCCAGCAGACTAACATTTAGTAAATTCACCTTAAAAACACCTCCAAGTAGTAACAAATTATATCAAGTATAAACTGGCATACAAAAACATTTTTAAATTACAAGTAAGTCTATTTACTTTGCTTCAAGAGTTAGATTTACTTCCCCAAGAGGCAGAGGGCACACTGTGCAATCAAAATACTGTAGCTGGCTGGCCAAGAAACATTCTGGCCTTGATCACACCACCACTAGGTATCTTCAATCCACCTGTATTTATTGAAAAATATTTACATATTGATCGCTATGCTATTAGGTGCTTTAACAGCATCTTTCCATAGAGGAGGTAATGAAGAACTTCACACTAGGATGGGGGAAGAGTGGTAAAATGTCTTTTCAAATGTCTTTTGTTTTTCCCCAAGCTGTCATAAGTGAAGGAAGTTCTCAGACTGAGTGTGCTGGAGTCCCACAGTGTGTACGCCACAGATCAACAGCTTTGCTGACAATAGCATCAGTGTTATCTTGAGGAATCTACAAAAGATCAGGGCAAGATGCCTTGTCAGAGTACTTTATTAGGACTGTTTTGTTTCAAACAGAGATTTTAAATTTCCATTTCAGATTTTCTTTCTTTACAAAAAAATACAGAATCCCATCTCCCTGCCCTACCATCCCACCGTCCCTCAGTCCTACATGCGCTATATTACCTCCAGGTTTTAGACAAAAATCTTTTCTTTACAAAACAGTAAGATGACCACCCAGGCATCCCACACTTCACACATCCCTAACCCAACATCAGGCAGAACTCATACTGGCTAGCCATGACCACAGCTGTATCTAATCTAACTAACCTAGGGCACATTTAGATCCTACAACCCTGCTGTGATGCTCATTACTATTCACAGAAGGAAAGTTCAGGGTCAGGTTCATGACCCCATCCTTACATCAACAGAAAACATACCTTGAGTCTATAGATTCACACTCAGGCAAGGAGCAAAAAAGGTGCCAGAAACCAACCATCTAAGGAGCTTCCACAAAAATTAACCTAACCTCATCTGCACTTACTTTCACAGAAAAACCCTTTAGTATCACAAGGAATATTGTCAAATCCATACAAACACAGACAACATATTCCCCAAAGCCTTACCTTCTGACAGAAAAAACTACTATTCTCATCTCTGCGCATTCTCTCTTTACCTTGGTACTACTACGCTATTCTCAGTAAGAAATGTAATAGCATCTTACAGTATGTTTGCAACAGGCAAATGACTAAGGCTGGAACACGCTTTTATAAACCATAAAAGGTGATGCAAAGCACAATAGAATACTTACATTTTCCAAAAACTGTGTGATCTTTTCTGCAGTATTCAGTGCTATTATCTTCATTTTAAAGGTTAATAATATCTCCACAGCAACAAAAACGAGAATCTTGCAGGACCCACTAATGACTTTGTCCCAAACTCTACAAAAAAATGAAAAGGCATCACTAACCATTTTTGTAGTGCTTATCTGCTTATTTATCTGCTAGAACAGCCTGTGTACAATCACCTTATTCCAGATTATTTTTCTGAAGAACAGTCATGTATTGAATTATTCGGGTCAGGGTAAATAAAAGACATTTTATCAACTCCTAAATCTGTTCAGAGCAGAGTGGTGGCAAACAGTAATGTATTGATATGGTGGGTTCTTGTTTAGAAATGGAACTGTTTACAAGCTCAAATACAAAAAGCGAATCTTAACAGCCTGAAATGTGACAACTATTCTACACTATATGGTAAAGGTGAGAATTTTGCCTAGTGCAAAAAAGGAAACAAGATTTATTAGCATGCCTAATAAAGACACTCTTCAAACAGTTAAGCAGGTGAAGATTCAAAAGGATGTAATACTGAACTACTACATCTCAAGAACCTAAATATTCCAGGTCATTGCTGTATGAGAGCCAAATATGATATACCAGCAGGATATAATCCATGATGTTTACATTAAGCACAAGGAATAACTATTACATCTTTCAATCCATCCCACTGTGCACAAAGTCTCTCAAAATTACCTAAGCACTCCTACCACTTGTATGAAACTGTACCTGGACCTCACAGTTTTAACAAAACCTGAAAGGCCAGCCTCCAAAGGCTGCAAGCACTTTAGCAACAGAACTTCGATGAATATTAAAAGGAATCCATGCTTCTAAAACAGCCTGCAACAATTTGAGATCATTCTTCATCCAGCAGCTCTGTATCAGGCCCAACTCATCAGACTTGGGATGAAAGATGATCCAAAGCCAGTGTGAAACCATCTGTCAGATGGCAGCTTTTATGGGCTTGCATTATTTTTAGTTCTTGAATTTTAAGAGCTGTGTCAGAAGGACTTTCTGAGGATTACTGTCCTTGCTCCTCTGGGCACTTGTTAAAAGTGTTTCTTCCTCCAAATAAAAATATGGTGGACACAGATCACATCCTATCCTCCATAATCTCTGAATACAGTAACACTAACTGGAAAACATCTTCTGTGGCCCACCTACAAACTTGGATCTATGGGTGTGCTTCTTCCAAAGACAACTCAATTTTTATATGACCTTCTCTCTCAGAATAACTTGCCCTTCAGCCTGGAGTGCCAGGAGAACACAACACAGGCATAACATGAACTTTGACAGCTGAATTGAAGAGTAGGTGTCATACCTTTAAACAAGGATTTAAAAAGTAAGATTCCAACAAAGAGCCATAAAGATGAACAAGGGACTCTAGCATCTCTCCGATGAGGAAAGGCTGAGAGAGGTTGGACTGTTCAGCCTGGAGAAGAGAGGGCTCAGGGGAATCTCATCAATGTATGTAAACACCTGAAGGAAGAGTTCAAAAAGGATGGAGCCAGGTTTTTTTCAGTGGTGCCCGGTGACAGGACCAGAGGCAACGGGCACAAACTGAAACACCGGACATTCTCTCTGAACATCAGGAACACTTTTTCACTGTGAGGATAACTGAGCACTTGCACAGGTTGTCCAGAGAGGTGGTGGAGTCTCCATCCTTGGAGACATTCAAAACTCATATAGACATGGTCCTGGGCAGCTTGCTCTAGGGGTCTCTGCTTGAGCAAAGGAATTGGTTGGACCAGATGACTTCCAGAGGTCCCTGCCAACCTCAATCTTTCTGTGGGTTTTTTGTGAAATACTTTTATAAATTAATGTGGAAAGCTTGCTGCTGTTACACAGTGCTTATTTTTCACACTGTGACTTAAGTCAATTCTTTGTCAGTTTCTTAACCTTCTATTCACATAACTCTTTCCATGCTATTTTCACAACCTCTCCATTCATCAAAAAATTTAGACTAGAATTTAACTTATAATGAAGAAATGAGGAAAAGAATATGTAAAATCCTCAGGACTGTTCTTAAAAAAGAAGGAAATAAACAAAAAACCCACACAGACAGATAGCAAAAAAGGCACTGCCAATTTCTTTCCCCTTTGCAATTTAGTTTTAATTCCCTGTGTCACTATGACTAAAAAATGAATGTAATTCCCATATAGGCAGGAATAATAAATAATCCAAGATGAAAATCTTACTACTTCCTTTGTGGTTCAAGCATCCCAGGACACGTGATCACTGTAAATATTACACTGATGTTGAAGTTGGGTCTAGAAGCTTTAAGCAAGGCTATGAGAAAACTGAGATCACATTCCCGTTCCACACTGCACAGGTCATCCCTGTTTACTTCTAATACTATCTGTTTCGAATCCAAGAAGAGCTCCCCATGTGTTTCATGGGCATCAGAACTGTAATTATGGATGACAATACAGAGTGTAGCAGACCTCAAAAACAGGAAAGAATTTTTAAAGTTCATATTAAAACTCATGTTAATTCAAATACAAGCTTACTAATCCTAACATAAAATACCCAGCCTTCTTCTTTCATTATTTTGCTTCCAAGTCTCCTGACTTCAGTCTCCATAATTACATTCCAGTAGGTTACTACTTCATGCTTAGAAAACACTAATGTTTTCCTGCATTATTTAGTCTGATTCCAGAACAAATGTTTTAACAATAGCAAAACAGATGCAATATCTGAATCACCAATGTCTAACAAATTTTGGAAGAAGGTGCATAGCAAAGTGGCTGAGATGTCAGCACTAACCAGCTGTGTCTGCTGCAGTATTTTTCCCCTTAACATTTCCAGCTACTGTTACTCTCAATGCAACTCCACCAGCGACAGCAATAGGGGAATGACTGTGTGACACTGACAGACCAGCAGTCAGCACCTTGTCTATACCAGCAGAGCCAGAAATAGAAACATAAACTGTATCAAAAAATTGTTCACTTAGAATGGAAAAAAAAACCCACAGCACTTTCAAGGAAAATATAGCAGCCTTTATACATTGTATCTCTATTGATGATAAAGTAAGCATTCTACTTTCACTTTTTAAATAACAGCAAACACTTATGATCAAGTATACTATCAGAGATTGCAACTTTTTATCCATTTTTTGATACTTCTAGACATGGGAAAATTATAACAGAAATGTCATGCAACTGTGCCTATAGCCCTACCAGGAATGCTAAAAAAGAAAGTATACACTGAATTCATTATGGGTTTTGTGGCTATCATCCTCTGTGAAATGTAACAGTATTCAATTAACCGCAGGAACACTCTTGTAGGTATTTCTTGAACAGTGAAATAGTATTAACAACCACAAGGAAAAATAAAAAGAAACAGGAAGCTATGAAGGTAAAGAGCATGCGAAGGACTATGCAAATGAAGCCATATACTTTTCACTGAGCTTTTTCTGTTGACAAGATACGACTTACTCTGTGTGTGCATGTGTGTGAAGGCATGGCATTCTTAAGGCAGTTTCCCAGGCTCCTCAACCACTACAGTGCAGTAGTATACAAAAAGCATTGCTGCTCTCTCTTTTTCTGAAGTATTATCATTAATCTCACGGCTTTTTCCCCCAGGCTACAGGGTAAGCACACTCAACCTTATACCCTGGTTCTGGTCCTCCAGTCATCCAGGCCAGAGATGTTTGCAGAGAACCAATGCTTCCTCTTCTGCTTGCACTTCTGGGTGTCCTTCCAATGGTAACTGGGCATGGAGGGACACGATGAGACTCGCCGTTATGGGTTTGTGTGGCGCAGTTTCTTTGCTAGTGGGGGAGGGGGCTGCAGAAGCGGCTCCTCTAAGAAACTGCTAGCAGCTTCCCCAGCTCCAAAGAGTCGGACC
>VYZV01034447.1:857-13930 GCA_013401275.1 Pandion haliaetus | reverse complement strand
AAAAAAAAAAAAAGTCTTAAGAATGTCTCATTGTATATTAGTTAAATAAACTACAATCAATAATTGGGGTTTGCATGCCAGCATATCTGGTACAACAGGGAGAGAAGCTATGGAACAACAGTTGTACCACAGCTACTTGTAGGCCAGTCAGTAATCTTGCCACAGAAATATTTCAGCTTTCTATGTCACAAGCTATTGTGGCTGAACATCTTTACGGTTGCTATTACCATAATTGCATCTTTCTTATTGCAAATTCTTACATCCTACAAGTTGAAGCTGTGGTGGGTTGACACTGGCTGGACGCCTGGGTGCCCACCAAGCCATTGTATCACTCTCCCCCTCAGCTGGACAGGGGACAGAAAATATAACAAAGGGCTCACGGGTCGAGATAAGGACAGGGAGAGATAACTCAATCAATTACCGTCATGGGCAAAACAGACTCAACTTGGAGAAAATTAACTTAATTTATTGCCAATCAACCAGAGCAGGGTAATGAGAAATAAAACCAAATCTCAAAACACCTTCCCTCCATCCTTCCCTTCTTCCTGGGCACAGCTTCACTCCGAGATTCTTTACCTACCTGCCCCAGTAGTGATCAGTTCATCACACGTTGTTTCTGCTGCTTCATCTTCTTCAGGTGCAGGACTCATCACACTCTTCCCCTGCTCCAGTATGGGGTCCCCTCCCACGGGAGACAGTTCTCCACGAAATTCTCCAACATGGGTCTTTCCCATGGTCTGCAGTTCTTCACTATCTGCTCCAGCATGGGTCCCTTCCATGGCGTGCAGTCCTTCAGGAGCAAACTGCTTCAGTGTCAGGCCCACGTGGGGTCGCAAGTCCTGCCAGAAAACCTGCTCCAGCGTGGGCTCCTCTCTCCACAGGGCTACAGGTCCTGCCAGGAGCCTGCTCCAGCGTGGGCTTTCCACAGGGTCACATCCTCCTTCAGGCATCCACCTGCTCTGGTGTGGGGTCCTCCACGGGCTGCAGGTGGATATCTGCTCCACCGTGGACCTCTTTGGGCTGCAGGGGGACAGCCTGCCTCTCCATGGTCTTCCCCACAGGCTGCAGGGGAATCTCTGCTCTGGTGCCTGGAGCACCTCCTCCCCCCCCCTCTTCACTGACCTTGGTATCTGCAGGGTTGTTTCTCTCTCATGTTCTCACTCCTCGCTCCAGCTGCAATTTCTGTTGTGCAGCAACTTTTTGCCCATCTTAAATATGTTATCACAGAGGCACTACCACTATCGCTGATGGGCTTGGCTTTGGTCGGTGGTGGGTCCATCTTGGAGCTGGCTGGTATTGCCTCTGTCAGACATGGGGGAAGCTTCTAGCAGCTTCTCACAGAAGCCACCCCTGTAACCTCCCCCCTCTACCAAAACCTTGCCACACAAACCCAATACAGGGGGATACAGTGACTGAAGATTTTTTTACAGGTAGTTATATAAGTTTGTATCGAGGTACACAGAGAGCCTTCAATATGAATATGTGGAAGTTTCTTGAGATTGCTAAGTCCTGTCCTAACTGTTGGGAAGGATTGAGATCCTTTTGCCTGCTAATCTTTACAGTGCACAAACTAAAGAGGCATTTCTCAGCAAATTGTCCTACAAAAGGTTGCAATAGGACTACCTGTTTTTCTCATGCTGATGTTCTCAGTAAGGCATTCTTTTCCCTTGACAGAGAATTATTTCCTTTTCCATTTGTGGTCTCTCCCTCTATCTTGTGAAAAAGGCAGGACAGATCTACATCCTTTAAGGTACGAATATGTTTTATGCTTTTATATTGCTTTTTCATAGAAGTATGAATGTTCTTTTACCATACATAGATGAAATACATATTTTTAATCTGTACTAGAGAAGAGAGATAATGCTCTTGATACTGGAATTGGTGAACAGGATGTCTTATACAGTCAGTGTGGCACACTCCTTGGTTTTTGTCCCAAGCTTTGGTTCCCTGAAAATACCTACTTTGGTCACAGAGCAGATGACAGAGACACCCAGCTGATTCATCAGTATGCACAGCAGACTCTGGGATCTTCTTGAGATCATCGTGAGCTGCTGGGTACTTTTTCTGGGATATGAGAACTCCTGGGAACCTTTGGAAGAACCTGAGGCTTCCTGTTTCTCCTCTTGCTGAGGAGTGGCTGAGGGAACTGGGGTTGTTTAGCCTAGAGAAAAGGAGGCTGAGGGGAGACCTTCTTGCTCTCTACAACTACCTGACAGGAGGTTGTAGTGAGGTGGGTGTCAGCCTCTTTTCCCAAGTAACAAGTGATAGGATGAGAGGGAATTGCCTCAAGTTGCCCCAGGGGAGGTTTAGATTGGATATTAGGAGAAATTTCTTTACTGAAAGGGTTGTTAGGCATTGGAACAGGCTGCTCAGGGAAGTGGTTGAGTCACCATCCCTGGAGGTATTTAAAAGAAGTGTAGATGTGGCACTTGGGGACACAGTTTAGTGGTGGACTTGACAGTCTTAGGCTTTCGGTTGGACTCAATCTTAAAGGTCTTTTCCAACCTAAATGTTTCTGTGATTCCAAGTAAGGATAAGGTAAGGGTAGCTCTAGCAGTTTCTAATAAATTTTCTAATCTGTCCTTGATCAAAGAGTGTCTGCAACCTTTGTTCTAGCTGACTCCTGATTAGGGAGGGTCAAGCACCCTTTTAGCTCACGCTAGGGAGAGACCTGTATAAAAGCCAGGTCCAGAGCACAGCTTCTAAAGCACAGCAGTTAGTGCAGAAGAGTGTGAGGAGGACGAGGGAGAGCTAGTAAATTTTCTCCATTCAGCAGACACATCCTTAGATATGGTGATCATATGCCACAGGGCAGTCTGCAGGCACTGCTGGAGTAGCAGTCCCTTTGCAGTTGGATTTTGGGACCCAGACAGAGCTTCAGAAGGAGGTTGCAGCTACACAAGCCTCAGGCTGCAAGGAGTACCTGAGACATCTTGATGAGGTGGGGACATGTGGTCTTCCAGCCTGCAGGAGGTATGCACTTACTGAGGAGCCATAGTGAAAGAGCTGTGGGGAGAAGATCAGCATACTATGCAGCATCAGAGAGGATGAGAAAGATCAACTGGATCTTCTCTAAGACCCTGCAGCTTCAAGAACCTGAACTTTCCCCTGCAGCAGAGGGCCAGGAAGAGCCTGCATCTATGAAGTTGGAAAGTGGAAACAACCATCAAGATTAAGGCTGGAAGCCAGTGACTTCTTGTATCAGGAGGAATGCTCTTGCCCCACCTTATGACTTGCAATTATAGAATGGATTCACTGCCATTGTAGCTGGTCAGGAGCTTGGAGTGCCATCAAATGGAGCATCTCCGGGGGCTGTGTCTGAGATACTCAGGACTAGTAGAAGGAAGCAATGAAAGACAGTAGTAGGTGACTACTAAAGATGATGGAGGCTCCTGTCTGCTAACCTGATTTGTCATCTAGGAACATTTGCTGCTTCCTGGGGGCTCATGTTCTGGATGTTGTGGAGTGATTACCTAGGCTCATCCAGCCTGCCAACTATTACCCCTCCTACTCTTCCATGTAGGTGCCAATGATACTGCCAGGGTCATCTGGAAAGCATCAAGCATGACTGCAGGATTCTAGGAACAATGGTCAACAACATGGTGGATCAGGTGGTGTTCCCTTCAATTCTGCTGGTGAGGAGCAATGGCCTGAGCAGGACTCGACAAAGTCTGCACATTAACAACTGGTTTTGCAGTTGCAGTTGGCATCAGGGTCTGTGGCCATGGGACCTTCTTTGAAGGTCAACAGCTTCTTGGAAAAGATGGGGTCCATTTGACTAGACAGTACAAAAGCATCTTTTACAATGAGCTGGTCAACCTGGTAGGGAGAGCTTTAAACTAGAAACAACAGGGGAGGCAGTGGTTGCCCCAATAAAAAAGAAGTTGGGTTATAGCGTAGGCAAGCCAAGGTCCCAGGAGGGTGGGAACAGAAGAAACCTAGTGATAAAACATAGCTGAAATGCAACCTGAGCTTAGGCAGTGAAGAAGGAAGTGTCTGCAGAACAGTCTTATGGGGAAAGCTCCCAAGTCTGTTCTGGTGACTCAGCACACTTGGGTGCATCTCTGAAATACTGCTACACTAATGCACACAGCATGGGCAACAAAACGGAGGCATTAGAAGTCTGTGTACAGTTACAGGGCTAAGACCTCATTGAGACCATGGAGACATGGTGTGATAGCTCACATCACTGAAGCATGTGATGAAGGAATAGAGGCTATTTAGGAAGGAGAGTCTGAGAAGGTGAGCAGGAGGACCCGCCCTATGTGTGAGAGAGCACCTGGGATGCACAGGGGTCTGCCTTGGCATGGGTCAGGAGTGAGTCAAAAGTTTACGGATCAATATTAGCAAACAGATCAGCATGGGTACTGTTGTAGTGGGTCTCTATTATAGAGCACCTGATCAGGAAGTAGATGAGGCCTTCTTCAAACAACTGAAAAGAAGCCTCATGTTCACAGGCCCTCATACTCATGGGGGGCTTTAACCACCCTGATATTGGCTGGAAGGACAATATCACAGGACTCAAGCAATGTAGGAGATATCTTGCGTGCATTGATGACAACTTCCTGGCCCAGGTAATAAAGGAACCAAGGAAAGTTGCTGCGCTGGACCTGATGCTTATAAACCAGAGATGTGGTCAGAGATGTGGAAGCTGGAGGCAGCCTCAGCTACAGTGACCATGAAATGGTAAAGTTTGGTATCTGTCCTGGTTTCAGCTGGGATAGAGTTAATTGTCTTCCCAATAGATGGTATAGTGCTATGTTTTGGGTTCACTATGAGAAGAATGTTGATAACGCACTGATGTTTTCAGTTGTTAGTAAGTGATGTTTAGTCTAAAGTCAAGGCTTTTCGGCTTCTGATGCCCAGCCAGCAAGAAGTCTGGAGGGGCACAAGTAATTGGGAGGGGACACAGCCAGGACAGCTGACCCAAAGTGGCCAACAGTATGGTATTCCATACCATGTGTTGTTTATGAACTGGGGGGGAATTGCCGCTTGGGGACTAACAGGGCGTCGGTCAGCGGGTGGTGAGCAATTGCATTGTGCATCACTTGTATATTCCAATCCTTTTATTATTACTGTTGTCATTTCATTAGTGTTATCATTATCATTATTAGTTTCTTCTTTTCTGTTCTATTAAACCATTCTTATCTCAACCCACGAGTTTTACTTCTTTTCCTGATTTTGTCACCCATCCCACTGGTTGCAGGGGGGGAAGTGAGTGAGCGGCTGCGTGGTGCTTAGTTGCTGGCTGGGGTTAAATCACGACAGTATCTTAGGAGGAGGTATCGGGGCAGCAAGTGTGGAAGAAGAAACCACCAGTGTTAGTAGTGTGGAACAAGAAATACCTATCAACATTATATTCCTCTTTATGAGGAAGTACAGAGCCTGAAAATTTTTCACACCACCCCTCACACACCTGTCCCAACAAGTTCAAACCACTAACCCTAGAATCCAGGTATTCCGGGAAAGCATGAGCATAACAACAAGAAAAAGGGTAGAAACTGCATTTATAACAATTTTAATTCTATTATTATTACTTATTATTATGGAGCATATGATATGCTCAAATCCCTCAATCACCTTTGCTGCCCTGATGTTTTCTTCCAGGACAATGTTTATTTTATTAAATTTCAGAGTTTTGAAAATTATTGGGCAATATGTCTTTTACAAAGGTTTGGACAGAAAACTTTAATAAAAATCTGAAAATCAACTAGTACACTTCAAAAATGTGTTACTGTGGAATTTTGTTTTGTATAGTAATGGAGGGTGAATGTTGTAAATTAGGTAAGTCACACAGGAGTCAAAAATATGATAGTTCAACCCTATTATTCCTTATAGTTTCAAGCATTCTAATACACATTTTATAAATGCACTGGTGTGTTTTGCTTTTAATTGCAATTCTCCTTCATCTCAATGTAACACCTGGCAGAAGCTTTGCTCTTTCCACTTGCCTGCTGGGGCAACCATTATTAAGTTTACAATGTGTCAAATTCTTCATTTGCACCTATTCTTCCCACTCTAACACAGAAAATTCAGGACTGCAAAAGCTGTCATTCATTTCTTGTCCTTTGGTAATATAATGAACAAAAGGTGGTTTGTGCCTTTTAATGCCTCTAGCAACAGTGTGTTTATCCACTCTAACAACTACAAAGTCTTCTAATTTCTGATAGCTCTTTCCATCTGGTTCATTCTAATCACTAAGGTCTGTCTCATTTTGTCTTAAGTCAAAAGTTGCCTTCTCCATTCTTTTTATAGTATCTTCTATATTTTAGATGTCAAGCTGAAGTTTCAAAACTTAATTCCAGTCTACTGCCTCATTTCCTACTGGAAAATGCTTTTTCTTTAAAACAACTTCTTTTTTTTAACAGCTTATAGACTAAAATATTGTGATAAGAAAAAGTCCTGAAATGTCATATTGAAGCTACAGAATTTTACCTTTACAAAGTAAAACTTCAGTTGGGATTCAAGCTCTCAAAGGTAATAATCTGCCTTTCTTATGAGATACACTGCAACTTGCCAATAATATTAATGAATTGGATTTATTTCTATATCTAGATTTAAATGTTACATATTTGGCCTCTTTTCAGTTTGTGCCATCATACAGTAAGGAATAAGATGGTCTCTCAAATGTTACATTTGGTTTCTGTGTACTGATTTTAAATCCAATTTAACCATGAAATATCTATACTTGGTAACACATGTAACATTTACACGTGCAGAAAAATGTAGTGATATACACAAATGCTTGCATTTACATAAGGAAAAAATAATTTTATGTATTTTTGTGGAATGTTGCTTTTAACATGTATTGTTAACATAATTTATATGCATTTTAGGTACTTTCTGCTTTAATGTAGAATATTAAAAAGTAATTGCAAACTTGTCTAGCCTACCAAACAATAATATCCTGAGCAACGATATTACACATAGACTAATCTAACATTTCTAATACCCTAGATGCAAAATCACATTTGAATTCTTGATTAAAGATGTATAATAGACAATGAAAATTCCTTGTGCAGCATTCCTTATTACTTGGTAATATGAAGATCTGTATAGAACTCACAGTACTTTATTTTACGTGAGTGATAAAATGTGATGATATAAGCAGTGGTTTAACATGAACACTAAAATAGGTGAAGGACCAGGATAGACTCTAGAAGGAATATTTACAATTTAGCATTTGAAATTACAGATTTTCTATCAAAAAGAAGTTACTAATTAGAGAACAGATATTGGTCAATCACCTTTGCTGATACCAGGCTCTAACTGTGTGTGGACTTATAGTTCATGTCTTTCCTGTGGTATCCTTGAATTTTTTTAAGTACGAATCTTCTACAGATTAATTAATTTTATCACAAAGAGATTGTAAAAGAAACAATTGATAGAGCAGTATTCCAAAATTTGCTGGTTTTAGAGAACTGAAAAATTGGTATGTTATCTCATACTTCCATAGTCTAACTGATTTAATAATGCTATATAATTTTACAGTAAGCTTATAATAATTCAATATGGGTTTTCTATTACTTTATTAGCACTTGTATTTGAAGTTATGCAATGTTTAATTACAAAGCACCATTGAAAACAGAAATAACTTGATCTTTTGTTTTCATGTGGACAAGTAAAGCCAGTAGAAGGAAATAGAACAATAAACCTGATTTATTGTAATGTGGATCTTTTAAAATGAGTTTTATATTAATAATATGAGAAGCTTTATATTATGTGGTGAATTAACTTTGGCTGGCTGCCAGATGCCCACCTAGCTGCTCTCTCATTACGTATCCTCAGCAAGCCAGGGGGAGAAAAAAAGATGAAAAAGCTCATGGGTTGAGATAAAGACAGGGAAATCTCTCAATATTATGGGTTTTTGTGGCGTGGGTTTTTTTTTTTTTGGTAGCGGGGGAGGAGGCTGTAGAGGTGGCTTCTGTAAGAAGCTGCTAGAAACTTCCCTGGCTCCAAGTCGGACCCAACTCTGGTCCCGGCTGAGCCCATCAGTGACGGTGGGAGCGCCTCTGGGAGAACAGATTGAAGAAGGGGAACCTGCAGTGAGTGGGGGATTGGAATGTGAGAGGAACCCCTCTGCAGATCCCGAGGTCAGTGAAGAAGGAGGGGGAGGAGGGGCCCCTGAGGAGGAAGGAGCTGCAGAGACAAGTTGTGCCGAGCTGACCACAACCCCCTGTTCCCCTGTTCTCCTGTGCCGCCAGGGGGAGGAGGGAGAGAGAACCGGGAATGGAGCTGAGCCGGGAATGCGGGAGGCGTGGAGGGAAGGTGTTCTGAGGTTGGGTTTTCCTCCCAATACCCTTGGTTTTGATTTGATTGGTAGTCAATCAAATTGATTTTGTTTCTTCCCCAAGTTGAGCCTGTCTTTTGCCCGTGACTATAAGTGGGGAGTGATCCCTCCCAGTCCTTGTCTCAACCCATGAGCCTGCCTTTGTATTTTCTCCTCATCCCACCATGGCCAGGGGAGGGGTTGGGGAGTGAGCGAGCAGCTGCATGGTGCTTTGTTACCGGCTGGGCTGAAACTGAAGAGACGACACTCACCAATTACCATCACTGGCAAAACAGACTTGACTTGGGGAATTAATTTGTTGCAAATTAAAAATAGAGTAGGATGGTGAGATCCAAAGACAAACCTAAATATATCTTCCCCTGATCTTCCCAGATTCAACTTTACTCCTTCAATCCTGACTCCTAACTCTTCCTCCCCCAAGTGATGCAGGAAAATGAAGGGCTGCGGTCAGCCCATGACAGCTCCTCTCTGCCGTTCCTGCCTCCTCACCCTTTTCCCTGCTCCAGCCTGGGGCCTTCCCACGGGCCGCAGGGAAACACCTGCCCCACCGGGGTCTCTCCCGGGGCCGCAGGGCCATCTCTGCCGGTGGAGGCCTGGAGCACCTCCTGCCCTCCTCCCGCTCTCCCCTGGGGGCTGGCAGGGCTGTTTCTCACACCGTTTCCCTCAGCCCTGGCTGCCGGGCAGAAGCCTTTTGCCCTTTCTTGCCCAGGCTTCCCCCGAGGCGCCCGCCCGTGGCTGAGGGGCTCAGGTGGAGCCGGCTGGAACCGGCTGTGTCCGGCCTGGGGCAGCCCCTCGTCTCTCCTCACAGTGGCTGCCACCCCTGCAGAGCCCGTCAGCCCGTTGCCATCTAAACTGAATGTAATTTTTTTTCACCATAACTACACTGATACACTGAAAAATAAATTGCTACCTCTCAATCCATTAAATCTGATAGTTTATAGTTTTCGGGGTTTTCTTATACCTGTTGCATCATGTATTTTTCTGAAATTCATGCTGGAGGAGAAAAAGAGAGGAAAGAAAAAAACCCACTAACTTAAATACTTTGATAGCCACATGTGAGCATTGAAGTTTTTACAAGATTATCCAAGTGAAGGTCACCTCTGATTGTTCAGAGGCTCAGCATTAACACCAAGAAGAAATTTGAACTGACTTAACACACAAAAGCATTACAAAGGTATTTAAACACATTTGTATACAAACGTAAGGGTATTAGAACTGGTTTGACATGTTGCACCTTAGAAGTTACGCTATTTAGCAGGAGTTCAGGAAACAGTACAATTATGCAAGGCCCAGGAAGGATGACTGGTGAAGCAAAATGGAATCCTAACTCCCATTTAATCCTAGTGGCCTTGCAAACAGGCATGTATTATAACTTGTTTTCCATGTTCGCAAGGAATGACACATGAACAAATGGGCTTAAACAGCAGGAAGGAAGAGTCAGATTTGCCATTCAGAAAGCTTCCCACGTAGCAATAGCATTGCACTGGAATAGATTGTAAAAGTGGTTTTCATCCATTGCAAGGGCTTTTAAAAAAGGAACTAAATAGTTATCTGCCAGGAATGACAGAAATAATGGTAAAAAATTGCTTAGAAAAGGGATGGACTAGTTGAATCTTAGGGCCTCTTCCAGCACTACTGTTTTGCAGCTATGTAAGTAAGTAATCATTACAAAGGGGAGCTACAAAGTTTTCCTATTATACCAAAACCTTTTTCAGAAAAAAAATGTTAACGTGTGTGATGATTGGTAAGGCATAGGAAAGCCTGATTCGAATTTTAATTAACATATTGCACTTTTCTTAGATGGGGATTTTTTTTAACATACTTATTTCTAAGGACAAAATAATTTATTTTTTAGTAGTTGAAAAATAGAACTGCTTTCATATATGGAAATATGACTAAAACATTTCTTCTTTTCACTCTTTACCTGCTCACAAAATTTAAACTTCAATTACTCCATCACTAATAATTTTGCCCTTAGAGTTAGGACAAAAAGGTAATAAAAAGTTTAAACTTAGAATCAAATAGACTTATTAATTTCCACTTATTAAAGTCTGAGATGTTCAAAAGAAAGTGTAAGTGGTGCCTGTCAGATGAGAGAGATTGAACTTGAACCAAACTTCTCTATTAAGTAAAGATGAACAACATGGGTTGAATAGGTGAATTTATGGCAAAGTCATCAATTCAGCAGAGCCTTAATCTGATTTATAAGTTTCTGTTTTATCTGTTGACATGTTATGAAGTTTTGCTTAAAGTATATAATATGTTCTCTAAAGCCAGAAAGAGCAGAACCTTAATTCCTGGCAATTTTTTTTTTTAATTACCTTTGAAGAATGGATTGTAATAGTGTGAATCTGCATTACTGCCCAGTTTTGCAGCTTGACAATGTAGTTCTTCTTTGGATATTAAAGATTTTGTTGCCATTTGAGTGAGATTGAAAAAAACCCAAAACAAACAGAAATTGTTAGGGGTTACATATCATACTTATAGATACTGTATGGACATTTAAAAGGGTACAGCTTTTATTCTAACTTTGTAAGTCCACAAAGAGAAAACATATATTTTACACTCTGGTATTGTTTATTTAGTAAAGATGATCAACAATGTAAACAAAATTCAAAACTTTACTAAATATCACTATAAACAAAATTCAAAGCTTTATTGAATAGCATCTGAGTGTGAGATACAGAATCTTAGAATGCGCGTCTATCTATCTGGCCTAAAGGATAAACTGTCAGCTCACACAGAATTTGACAGAGATGTCTTCATCTGTTTAACAGAAAATCTTCACATTTATGTACGTAATTATGTACACTGACTTATTTTCCACAATGCAGCTGAAATTATCTTATTAGGAATGACTTTTGCCTTATCGTCAGATTGTTTGCCTTGTGATTTGCACCTGCTATATATCATATCATATTATATCCGGATGTAGTTCATGTTGCTGCTGTCTCATTACACTTATTTCTCATCCTTCCTGTTCTCCTTGGTATTGAGTAAAATCCCAGAGGTTTATTTTATACTTACTTAGTGCTCTGCTGTGTTTAATTCAGTTTTTACTCTGTCCATTCTAATCAAATGTATTTTTAAACTATAATTTAAAGATACATACTGTTGGAACTGCTGCATATGTGTTATTCTTGAAATAGCCTCTTGCATCATATTTAAAATGTTCTAACCTTATTTATTAAACTAATCAAGTAAGACTATTTAGCTGCCTTCCTCCATATAGCACAAATACATTCTGCTATGCTCAGTATGCTTTCTTCATAATTAGTACTCCTTATTATGTACAGTGAACATAATCACAAACAGCTGTAGTGAATGAGAATATTGAGTAATCTGAAATTATAGCCTTTTTAAAGGTCAATGTCCTGTAGCAGTAATTACTTGGAACAAGCTTTTTATATTGGTATCTTCCACAAAACAGAGATTTACTTCCTCTTTTTTTTTTTTTTTACTATAGATGATGTAAACTAGTGCATCACAACATTTTCCAGCTCCATACTGATTCCCTGCTGCTGTTGAAACCAGCAGTCTTGCATATAAATTGTGCTTTTATTATTACCCAGAAATCTTTTGGCTCCTTCAAGTTCTCAGGATCACCTGTGGTAACCTAAACAAGGTAAAAGTCAGATAAATTTTTATTTATAATCTGGACGGATCTGTTGTGAAATAAATAAGAAAAGTCAGAATTTGACAGGTCTCTGTCCATGCTTGCCTTTATCTCTGTTTCCATGAACGTAAGATTGAAAAACAGGGGCAAAGATATAGCTGTAATTCTGTTGAGGATAACCCTTTTATGCTTGGGATATTCCTCTGTAGTATCTGGCCTAGTTTAAATATACTTTATATTTCCAGAACTGTGGAAAAGTATTATAGAACAATAAATAATTGGGCCCAACATGTCTAATCCTTCATCACCTTGTATCCTCTGAAGTCCTTTATCCGTGTAAAGTAAAAGTAAGGTACAGGTGTGATGGAGTCTGACTGCTGATTTAGTTCTGCAATGACGGCATGAGGTGTAAAGTAACAGAGAATATGATGTGTTGTGAAATGTATGTAAAGGTGCCAAAAAATACCTTTAACCAGAAATATTGTTGAATAACTGATAATTCTACTGCATGCTGTTGAACATTATAGACTACTTAGGAGATACTGTGGAACTAGTATGGAGTCTCTGAAACTAAGAAAACTTGTCAGTTTTTCTTTTCAGAAGTGATTAGTTTTTATTGTGTTTTAAGCTTAATCAATGGGCTAAAATCCCAAATATTTTTCAATGCATAAGATATTTTAAATTAGAATTAGAAATTAATATTCTAGTTTACAACTATCTATGTCCTTATCTTCTTTATCTTTTCATATATATCCATGTAAAATCTTGATCTCAAGAATAATTGGTTTGGAATTTTTTGATACATTTCGCCTCTTTCTCTTGGCCACATGAGATACATAGAGAACTGCCTTTAAAAAGGGGAATCTTCAGGACTAACATGACATATTTGGTTAATTACGGTCCTCTTGCATTTGACAATTATATGGATTTATACATAGTCATCCAAACCTGTAAATACAGCATGTCTCCTTTCTTTGTAATATATCAATGTGTAGGAGTTTACAGGACATGGTTTCTTCCCCTTATTTTAATCATTATGCTGAAATATATTGCTGGGAAAAATGTGGGTTTCTTGGGAACCTGCATGTAATTATTTGCTGTTAACCCAGCAGGCTTAATATCTGAGAATTATCCTGCAGGAAAGTAGCTGGCCCAAAAGGTATTCCT
>VYZV01034445.1:78729-97890 GCA_013401275.1 Pandion haliaetus | reverse complement strand
AAGAATGTCCAGCCTTTCTGGACTCCTTTGCGCTTCAGGACTGCCTACCAAGGGACTGTCAGCCAGGCCCCTAAACAGGCCAAAGTCTGCCCTCCAGAAGACCAAAGTAGCAGTTCTGCTGACCCCCCTCCTTACTTCTCCAAGAATCAAAAACTTGTTTTGTGACTGCTATGCCCGAGACAGCCCCCAACCATCCCATCACGCACAAGTCCTTCTCTGTTCACAAACAACAGGTCCAGAGGGGTGCCTTCCCTAGTTGGCTCACTCACCAGCTGTGCCAGGAAGCTATCTTCCACACACTCCAGGAACCTCCTAGACTGCTTCTGCTGTACTGTATTTCCAGCTGACATCTGGTAAGTTCAAGTCCCCCATGAGAACAAGGGCTAGTGATTGTGAGACTTCTCCCAGCTGCTTATAGAATATTTTGTCTGCCTCTTCATTCTGGTTGGGTGGTCTGCAACAGAATCCCACCATGATATCTGCCTTGTTGGCCTTCCCCCTGATTCTTACCCATAAACACTCAACCCTTTCATAACCGTCGTTAAGCTCTGGACAATCAAAACACTCCCTAACATACAGGGTTACCCCACTGCCTCTCCTTCCTTGCCTATCCCTTCTGAAGAGTTTATAGCCATCTGTTGCAGCACTCCAGTTGTGCGAGTCATCCCACCATGTTTCCATGATGAATTTGTTTCAGTCAACAAGATTAAGAGTTCCAAAAATCTCTTCTCCTGCCCCCATTTGGAACCACTTACCTAAACAAATGCATTCGATTTGCTGTGGAATACACTTGAAACACAGGGCTGAAATGCTCCCGGCGCTCTCTGCATGAAGCAAAGACACCAAAACTCTCCAGACTGGGATGTTGCAACCCCTTTCTTGACAGCCGGCCACTGATGTCTCATGCTGTGCAACAGCATCAAGATCACTCAGACTTTTTATGGGCCTGATCCAAACCCCAGGACAGAAAGGCTCCTCCTCTGGCTTTATAAGCCACCATCAGTGATCCTGAACATGAAGTGTGGGCACAGACCTGCTGTGCTGATACCCTGCAGGTGCTGTAGGACAGACTACCACCATGGCACAGCCTTGGGCTGAAAGGCATTTATGGCAACAGCTTTTGCTGCAGATTTTCCAGCAGTGCCCTGCTATTACCTGTGCTCAACAACAGGTTCCTGTGATACATTCTTTTCCAGAGCTAGAGATCATGTTAATTCAGCAGCTAGTAGCTTTTTACACAGCTTATGTGTTATAGTTTAAGCATATCCTATGGCACAAACGTTTTATTTTTAAGCCTCAAAACATCCTGGTTACTTCACATGCCACAGTATCTTTAATGCACAGAAAAGCTGAACTATACTAGATTAGGTCTGGGAGCAGTTAAAAATCATAAGTATCTGAGGAGACCAGGAGTATTTTGTTAGAGCCACTTACAACAAGCTGACGCACTTCTGCCAAATAAAGCACATTGTTCATTGGATTTACCCTGTTGTGCACAGCCATTATTACTGTGGTGAGTCTATTAAATCTCTCTATTTTGTGCTTTCTGTCGCTAGAGGTGGGAAACATTTCTGTAATGAAACCAGGGAAAATTTGTTTCATTGCCAGCCTGGAACTCAGGCCAACTTTGTAGAGGTTCGCAACCCTTTCAAACAAAAGTGGCCAGAAATTCCAGTAAGCCAGGCTGAGATTTTCGCTGGTTTGAGATCCCAAGCAGACTACACTTCATGGCAATGGGTAAGTTTTTGCTTTGTTAAAAAAAAGATTTAAGAACACCCTGCTGTCTTCCCATTCTGAACCAGGCTGCTGATCTATCTCCAGTGGTGTCATACCCTGATGGTGTTTGGTCCCTCCTCTGTGGTGTGCAACTTCTCTTCCCATCTGGTACGGATTTGCAGGGGAATAAGAGGAAACTGTAGAGCATGTAGTCCTGGGATAGGCAAGAGCACATTCTGCCAGTGGCAGCACCAGGCCCGTGACAATCCTTGGGGACACCAGAAAACATCCAAGGTATACAGCAACTCTGAGCCAGCTGGAGAGCTTTTCTTCTAAGACTCCAGACAGAGGGCACAGAAGACCTGAGTGTGGACTGTGGTCTTTGTGTGCTGGGTCATAGGTGTCATAATAACACCATTACAACAAGGCCTTGTCATATTCAGTTATTCTTACATGCCAAGTGCTTCCTTCTCTGAATAAAAGACAGAGATGTGCACTTTCAGAGCTTTACTTCCTTATCTCCAAAGCTAGTTGGAAGAGACTGAGCAGCTGGGTGTTATGTTAGAAGTTATGCTGACCTGAATGCTGTGTTTCTGTCACCTATCTTGTGGCCAGACAAGAATTTTCTCCTCCAATCAAAACCCACTGATTCTAAATCCTGGGCACCTAATCAGCTCCTTTAAATAGCAAGGGAGATGTCATCACCTGCAGAGCACACGCTTCATAGGGTTCTATTATAGGACAGGAATAAAAGGATAACTTCTGCTTCATGAAATTTTTAGGTATAAGCCACTTCTTAAGGAACAAAAGAGGTGTAATGCTCCAGTGGTCTATTTCGGTACTAAAACTTTATGTAAACCTTACTGTATTTTTATTGCAATACAAGGTTTCACTGACATTTAAATGCCTTGAAAAACTGGCACATATTGAGTAATTTCATTTAGTAGTTGCTTTTCCAATGTTAAAGTATCTTTTAAGTTTTTATATAAAGTGATTTAGTATTTCGTCACTTTAGTTTTTGTTATAATCTATACTTAAATATCTATATACACACACATATTCAAAATAATTTTGTGTATTTGGGGTGTGTGTGTGGGTGTGTATACACCCCAAAATATTTTGAATTATCTAAGACAGTATTTTCGTTTAAGCAAAATATTGGAATTTCTGGTTTTGCACTGATTCAGAACAAAGTCTGTTTGAAAACTTCCAATTCATTGTGTGCTAAACTTCAACCCCTTCTACAATTTTATTACTTTGTTTCGTTGGGGTGTCTAATAGTCATTTCTTCTTATGAACCACCAGAAAGAGACCATTAACAATAAACATTTTCACCTAGAATTTGGCCTACTCAAATAAAGAAGGAAGGAAAGGTTAAGTCCTTCTCCTTTGTTTTACCTGTATCTATACGCGTGGCCAGGAGAAAGGAGCAGGAGAAATGTGCATCACGTGGCAATAGACATTGCAAGATAAAGGCAAGTTTGCAGCAGCAATGCACCTTCATTGAACAGCAGATCATAATTGCATTACCCTGACTTTATATCTGAGGCGAGGGTGTTTTAACATTAGTATAAAGCCACTGATAATTGGTTGACTAAGTGCCTTCACATTTTCACCACTATTACGCCTTCAGTTTTATTAAACAGCACTTACCATATATCAATGAAAAATTCATTGGTCTTTCATTACTGAACAAATCATTGAAAAATCATTGCAATGAAGGTTAACTTTAGTTTGGCTTCCTGAAATGACATGGTACTTGCTAGCTAATTAACAGATATCTTTATGGCCTTCATTTGGCTTGAGAAGCAAACTGTCAAAGAATTCAGCACAGACCCACCACGGCTGATTTTAGACTTAAGAGGGCTTTGCACAAAGATGAAGGTGTGTTTCAGCTCTTCCTTCCCATCCACACTGGATGGCTCACATGGGTACCTGATTTAGCCCAGTGGGATCCCCTCAGCCCCACAAGCCCAAAGCAGCTGTAAGATCAGTTTTGTAGCCCAGAAGAACATTTTTTACCTGCTACATATTTGAAACATACCTGTAGCTCCCAAAGCACTGAGTCATGGCCTGTCCCTTGCCTTTAGAGGCACCAAAACATTTCCCCCCTCTTGGAACCACTCATTCCCAGACAGAAGTACTCAGCAGAAAATACTCACTTTCCATTGCCGCCCCAAGGTGAGGGGGCCTGTGAGGCTTTTGAAGAATTCTGTAAGCACAAAACCAAAATGTAAATAAAGGTGACGCAAGTACATGAATAGTGATGACACAAGGCTCAAGACTACCTGTTTTCGTTGGAAGAGCTACAGTGCATGTAGCAGAAGAGCTCTGCACATCAGTCCCACAATTAAATGGCTGGTGGATGATTGGTAGATTCCAACCAGTAACTTGAAAGTCACTTGATGAGAGAGGGACTACAGTAAAGTTCCAGTAAAAGCAGATGTAGTTCACAAAGAAGTGGTTTAATTACCACTGAAACTTATTCTGCAAAGTAAGTTCTTCAGAGTGCAAATGACCTCTTATCTTTAGGGGGACCTGCAGCCTTTTAATAAGAAACAAAAAGAATTTGGGCTGATACCTTAAGGAAATTAATCCCTCCTGAGTTGCTAGGGAAGGTGGATTGGGATTCAGATAATAGTAGAAATAAAACTTCTAGTAAGGATCTGCTTGAATGCCCTTGCTTTTATTTATTTTATTTGCACAAATTGACTTTCCTTACCCGCTTATTCTTTCTGCCTTTCATGTCTGTGCAGCACCTTGTAGAACCCTGTATAAAAAGATTGCCCAGCAACAATAAAGCCCAGATTTTTCCAGTCTTGCTCAGACTGGGTGGTATCTTATTAGTTCCCATAAAAAGTGGTAGCATCAGGGCTGAAGCTATCTATGTGTGCTTTCTGAAAACAATCACCCTGAGCTCCCTTGCAAAGAAGTCAGCATGCACAATGAAAATTCAATCAAATTTTACAAGTTCTCTGCAAAGTATTACCATCATTATTACAAGATTATTCTGGTTATTGTAATCACTACTTTGCATGTGAGGCACAGAGATTCAGTGGAGCGCAGAGCAGCCCTGGGCATGGCCCAAGGTCACACAGCTGACTCTGGGAGCAAAATCCTACCCTTGACTTCTAAAACACAGCTAAACTTGCCAGACAGTATTGACCGAAGCAGAAAACACTGCCCAAACCATGATACTGGCCTTGTCTGTATGTTTCTATAAAGCATGCCACTGTGTTTCATTAAAGATGTGAGCATGAAGCGAGTGTTTTGCAGTACAGAGCACATGCAGTGTCTATCTTTGCCACCCACTTGTATGTAAGAAGGAGGGAGATCCTAAACTCCCCTGGAAAGTCTTCAGGGATGAAGAAGCAGCTTTGATGTTAGTTTCTACTGTCTGGGGATTATTCCCGACAGTATCTGGAGACAAATACTAGATCTGTCAAGATTAAGACTAGGCCTCAAATGGACGTAGTTGTTTGACAATGAAAATATTTGAAATATTTTTGCCAACAGCTACTGACAACACATTTTCAAAAACATAAAAATCTTCCTCAAACGTCTATGGGAAATGCAGCAAAGGATGCCACTTTTGCTAATCTTAAAAAGGTTGATTTCAATTTTAAAAATTTATCATTTTATTATATTTTACTTCAAGTTGTTCAATTTCAAAACTACTTTTATGATTAAATGGTTATTTTCTGTTTTGAAATGTCAAAAATATCAATTTGAAACTTTTAATTGGAAATTAATCCGAACCAGTTCTGTCCACAAATGGTTTCAATTTGGACAAAGTGCCAGAAAATTCCTCTCAGCTTTGCTGTAAACAGTGGGCTGCTTTTCACGGTTAAAATTGTGCAAAATTTTGAATAAAAAGCCTATTCAAGTAGTTAATCTTTTTCATTTGTATTACAGATTCTCGCTAGTGAACACAGAGAACTTTGTGCAGCAATACAAAACTAATATGTAGTTAATAGCTCCCATTCTTTTCTTTCCTCCTATGTCTTTACTACAAAAAGATCCCGAACATATAATCTGTATACACTCAACCACTACTTCTAGCAAATGAGTTACAGTGCCCACAGTATACACACAGTAACATTAGCTGAAACACTCAGCTTCAACTCGATGCCTAAAACCAGCATTCCTCATTTGTCTATTTTATTACATTTTAAATTTTTTCCCCTTATTTTCATTTACATTAAAAGTAATTTTCTCTGTGCAGATGCAGGAAAATGGTCTTATGCTGGGAGTAGTAATATGTTCTTCATTGTACCTATTTGCACAGCTACAGAAAGTAAAGTGGCTTTAAGGGAAGAGAGAATCCCCCCCATCACCTTTTTTTTTTTTTTTAAGAAATCATTACTTTCTGCAGAAAAAGTTTATCAAATGATTTGTCAATAACCTTTTTTTAAGAGACAATCTACATCATCCTGGATAAAATCTGAAGCGGATGGAATACATTTTGTGAAAATGCTGAGGCTATAAATGTGTCTAGTTCAAGTTTAATTTGTTGTGCAAATCCCTGACTGAAAACTCCATGAGTACAACAGAGGCACTCCTGATGATTTCAAGGGAACCGCAATTTAAGCAGAAGATCAGGAGTAACATTACTGAAGTTACAGAGATACATGCATGCACTCAGAGGACACCAGGGAAGTCAGGACTAAGTGGTGGTTGATAGCATGACAGTACTGGAGTTTTCTAGCAGAAGGACCATTTTATCACCATTTACATGAAAATATTAAAACTGCAGTGTTAAAAGTTTTACTGGTTTGCAATATTAATATGTCAAAGCCTGGAACAAATTCAGAGAGGCTGAAAAAAAACAACAAAAAAAGACTGATGGGCTGACAAACCACTATAATTACATAATTATAGAATAATACATAGTAATAAAGTACAAGAATGAATGTATGCTTCAAACAGCATCAACCAGTAAAATATAAATATCAAAACCTTGGCAGAGCTGAAGAAAGATTCTGTTTCTCTCTTAATTTAAGAATGGTGAGGACTTGTCATTCTTACACTGGGTAAACAGTGTTTGACAAGGTACAGGAAAACATCACCGAGTCATGACAATGGTAAAGGCAAACTTTCAAGATGTAGATAAGGAAATCTGAAGTTCCATAGAAATAAAAGGAGAAATCTCTGAGTCTGCAATAAGCTTCATCAAATATCACAGAATTTAAAATCTAAATTTAACTAACAAAAGCCTAAATAATTGTTTTATTATGGTTCACTGGGGGTCAGTTCATAATCACTTGCCCCTTGAAATCTTGAAAGAATCAGTTTCCTTTACAGAAACTTGCATAAACATTACATGGTATTGAGAATATAGTAGAATCACTGAGTATTGTCCTTTGAATCAAGTGACTAATCCAAAAATCCCCAAAATCACTTTTGTCCCCAGACCCTGGCAGCCATCCTGCCTGCATTTCCCAGGGGAAAGGTTAAATGTGGGACTTTTAAGTCATGCAGTTATACTTGTGAGAGCTCTCAGTGCTGGTATGAATTTAATTTCAGATCTGTAAATTAAATAGAATAAAGATTACCTTAAAATATTCCATCAGAGATCTGGAGTACTTCATAGCATGGTCCTTCTTTAGTTTAAACATTCTCAAGTAGAGAAGTGATAAGCATCGGTAGCTGTAGTAATTAGGAAAAGATTATGTTAATTCCACTGCTTAATGAAACCTATAAACTGTAAAAAAAAAGAAAAAAGCTGACCTATATATTGCAGTTTCTGTTCTAAGGTTAGATTTTGAAACGGAGAAAGAAAAAAAAGTGGTCAAAAGCATTAAAATCCCATCTTGATAAAAGTATAAATTAGAAGAATAAATGTTTAGTCAGCTGCTGAAGAAATCCATTAGTTATCCTTTAATAGTTTAATGGAAAACAAGAATAATGATCTTCTGTAAGCTGCTTAAGTAATTCAGTACTTTTAAAGTCCTCCTTAAGATTTTAGCTTCTTCTCTCATTGTCGCAATGGGACTTACCATAAAACTGCTAATTTCTTGTCCCCTTCCGTGGCAGAAGAGCCTGTGAAATTCTTGAGTCTCATTGCATACCTTGTCAAAAAGGTGAGAGGAAATTGAGAGTTAAGATGTTTCCAGGAATACTAGTGACACTGAAAAATAACAGCCATACATAGATATTCTTCTCCAACTGCAACAGTTAATGGTCACATTGTTCTATAACGATGGGATCAATGTAAAATTCAACAGAAAGCACCACTTAAAATCTGGAGGGCCAAAGTAAATCATGAACCCATTTTCCGGGCCAACGACGTGAACTATTCTTGGGCACACTAATGGTATTATATCCAGCCATCTAGGCCGAGTCCTGCAAACATTTGTGATGAGCGTTGGACAGAAGCATAAGATTTTGGCCCTATATGTACTGAAGAGTAGAGTAATGTATAATAAGGTTTTACATGTAATACTTTGGGCTTGAATAATACCTTCAAAATCCTTCTCATAAATGCTTCTTCAAAGCTTTTAATATATTTTATATAGAAGACAGTTTTAAATACAGGAAAGGTCATGTTCACAGCTTTTTAAATTCTTGGGTCCATTAATTTATGAGTCTTGTGTACTTGGTCTTCCCTCTCTATTTAATTGCTGCTGTCCAGCATTTGGATGATCAAAGATTGAGTATTCCTACCTCCTCTCTCTTTTTTTTTTCTTTAACTGAGCACACTCCATTCCATGCATTTAGTCTCTTGAAAATCAATTCATCGCATAAAATCATTGTTCTGAGCCCTAATGCAATTTCACAGGTACTTGTGTTAGAATAAGTAATCGGGTTCAGTGTTGCATAAGAAAGTTTTAAGGTATCCAGGCAGTCTTGATGAGTTCTCATTTACAAGGAGGTAATGGAGTGCAGGCAGGCAGTGCTGCTGTCGCTCTGCCTTCCTCCCATCACCCCCATCATCAGCCCCCAGCCTACAGCTGTAGCACACCACCTGATGTGCTTCCTTCACGTCCTATCTCACCTGCTCTTTGGTATTGTTGTTCCAGTCATACTGAATGAATCTGATCAAACACAAAGATATAGGTCTCTTTGGGATTTTCAGTGTTACATTAGGGATTTTAGCATTACCATTAACTTTAAACACCTTTGACAGTCAGATCTCTGATATTCCCAATCTCTTTGATGCTCCACTTGCTTTCACAAATAGGTGTCTGATGCAGGTACTCAGGGCAGACACAGCTAATGCAAAAGGGGAAAATGGTGCCTCTGATGAAGGGAGGAGCAAAAGTGAGAAAAATCTAAAAATCTCCTTCTATTCTTTATCTCACAGTAAAAATCTATGTTAACATTATGAGCCACATTGAGAAAGCGTGTGTGCACAGCCACATACTTGGTTTGTACATTCAGCAATCACTGTAGCCCACAAGATTTGTGTATTTGTCCATGGAGTTTACTGAACCTGCACCACCCTGCTGCTCACCTGGGCAATCACCTTTTTTCCATGTCTGACCACTGACAGAAATTAAATGGGCAAATCAGTCTCTCACTGGCTGCCTACAAGATGCTGCATACAAGAGTTGATAAGTTAAGCTCCATCTTTGATGGTAGGTGGCAGAATTAATCTCACCTAACTTGAGCTATTTAGAAACTGGAGATCTACTGTAACAAAGTCCTCCAGATTCTTCCATAGCCAAAAGCAGTTCAAAAGGCAATCCAAAAGCAGTTCAGGTGCTGCTTCCACACTAAGGTCTATCTGTCATGTAGCCTGCAGCAGGACTGTGCTGATACAGAAGCTGCTAGGAAGAGCAAGGCAGTGGGGCTGCGTATGCTGAGGAGTGCCAGTTGCTCCAAGATGCAGCCATACACTCAGCTGACTCCATCCAGCACCAGCAGTGTAGGGTGGAGGGGAGCTGCAGGTTATCACCCATTTGTGAGCTACTCCTAGAGCTGCCACTCTCTAAGTAGTGCATGTGTTGTGGCTCTTGAATGAATGAAGATTTTTGGTCCACCCACTTCTGAAGAGACAGACTTCTGGACTGAGGAACAACATTTTCAACAGTGCCATATGGTTTTCTTAAAAAATAAAAATAAACGCAGGCTCCTATGAAGAAGCACTCACTTCTTTAAAGAATATTTCTTTAAATACAATTTATCCTGCCATACAACTGTAGTTGTGTAGTTCAGGACACAAAGTACTGAACTGCCCACTGTCAGCGTGCAGGAAGTGTTTCAGCACAGTGGAGCAGAGGTAGGCGGCTCCTGTCCTTAAGTTCTCTGCTCTCGAGTGTTTAACTTGGATCCTAAGTGTTGAGTGAACATCTTTTTTTTTTTTGAGTAATCTCTTTAGATTTTCTTCTCTTTATGAAGTGTAGAATGTAAATCCATGTTTTTAAATATTTAACAGGCATATTATTTACCTGAGAGTAAAAGCTTCTTAAGATTTGATACATTTTATTATGTAAATACCTACTTATTCAAAATGTAAAACATGCATTGTTTTGGCAGTCCCTAATAGCTAATCTGGCATGTTAAAATCCTGCATGTTAAAAAAAACACCTTTATCATATTAAACCCCAAACATTTAGGGCCTGATTTGCCTCCTTTTCCTTCTCTTGTGTAAACTGCCAGTAATTACACTGACAGTAATGGTGATATTCCCAGCATACACTGGGGAAAGCAGAGGTGCATCACAGTGAAGAGGAAAAATCCTGTTGTTCTACTTATAGGTAAATTTAATCCTGCTTGATTTCACCTTGATAATTTGTGCAAATAAAGCAAAGAAGCCCTTAGTTACTCGGGAGACCATTATTTCTACGGAGCCAACACTATGAAGCAGCTATAAGGAACAGCAGCAGATTTTAAAATTATAATTCAGGCATTTTATTAGTAACTAAAGGTGCTCTCATCCATGTTCTAGCCCACGAGTCTACAAAACTGTATTAAAACTAATTCAGCTGGTTCACATTCCTGTAACATTAAAAAATATACTTTTTTAATACAATACATGCAGAAAGCTTCCTCTCTGGTTATGATCTTATGTGCCAAGTTTCAGCCTCTTTTTTTTGTTTTAAAAGCCAAGTTATAAACGTCTAAAAACACGGTTTGTAATAGAAATCCTGATAGACTCACTTTAATATTTTGAATTATAAAACTACACCTCTTAAAAGACAAGTGTCATTGCCAAACAGTGAAATTACTATACTTTACTTCCACCCACTACATTTCAATTTTAATTTTATGAATATTGCAAATTATAACACTCACATTATAACCTCTAAAGGGGATAATTTATAAAAGCAGTGTCCATCAATTATAAATTTTCCGTGACATTAATAAAATGGCAAGAACTAATTATGATGACTTCTGAGATGAAGATGCCTTGGACAAATCATTAATACGTTGAAATGGTATTTTTTAAAACATAGCAGGTTCTAATTATGACTGAAATGAGATTATGAAAATGATCACAGAAAGGACATTAACCTGATGAGTTCCACAGTCTCTGAGTACATGGTGTATGGAGATTTAGCTTCTAATGGATCTCGCTCCATAGCGTTCCCGCACTCAATGAAGGAGAGGGCAGCATCAGCATAATTCACTGCTTTGCCAAACTTCTCCAGCTGAAATGGGAATGACACCATCAAGAAAATCCTTCAGCTCTAATTTCTAGGTAGACAGATCATAATACAAAGCAACACTAGCATTAGGATGAAAGCAAAGTGACGCTGGTAGTTAAGAATGAATTCATACAGTAATTAAGGCAGGGTCTATATTTTTACCAAATCTTTTCAGGTAGTACACGGCCAGATGCTCCACAAAGGAAAGTCAATATATGTCCACTGACATGCATGGATTTACACAGGCAATGAGGGACACTAAGCCTGTTTGAACAAATCCATATTGCTCCTTGACATATGAACTAAGTTTGAATGTCACTATGCAAGAGTTAAGTAACAACTCCATGCCATTCGTCAGATGTCACATTCTGTGCTAACTGTTGACCAAAAAAAAAATCTCATCACTTATGTGATGACTGAAAGAGCAGAAAAAAAAAAGGAGAAAATATAGCACTGCTAAATATTTTATTTTACTAGGATTTTATTGCAAAAGGTTTTAGCCCTCATAATGGTTGTGATTAAACTGACTTAGACATACTGATTTCTTTTTTTATGTGTAATGAATATTATATATGACATTTTTATAGTAAGTATTTTATAATAGTATTTAACATTTTCAATTTTTGATAGCTGGATGTAAGAATTCTACTAATGTGGCATTTGATGTAAGAGAGCCAATATACTTTAAATAATTTAAAAATTTCTTTGTATGTCTCTATCAAAATATTTTTGATGCATCTGCATATGTTTTCCATTCACAAAATGGAAGCCTATCCTAGCAACATATTAAGCAGAACATTTAGTATTGGTCCAAGGTAACAGTTATTTGCCTTTGTGGCTACTTCTAAGCAATCCCTGTAACTAGTTCCCTCTGCATACCTTTGATTTCAAGTTCTGCTCTTGTGCATTGATTATGTACAAAGCCTTTGTATAACTGATAGGTATTACCTGAATGATCACAAAAGGGGAAATATTTCTAAATGTTTTCTCTCTATTCCAATGGCCGCTTCTCAGCATATTCTTCAAATTCCTTGCTTCGAGACTTCCAAAGATGACTTTTTGTGGTATAAAAAAAAGGAATCTGGCTGCAAGCAGACTTAGTACAGACACACAGTTTGAGCCATAAATGGGATCCGATCCTGCCCTTTGCTCCACGCTGATTCTAGTGGAGCAGGTGGAATTACTCCAGCTCATCACAGCTCAGCTGACAAGAGAGTGAGGTCTCCAAGATCTCTTCTGTATGGTACAGTCAGTTGCCGCTGCAGCAGCCCATCCAAATTAGTTGATTCCTTACTGCCATCCCGGACAAGGATAGGTTTTCATGGGGTTGTTCCCATAAGATGCAAAATGCCCTGCACTTCACCAGAAATCTATTTTCTGTGCAAGCTCAGGAACAGCATTGCCACAAATCTCATTAACATTTGCTGACACTTTTTGAGGTCATACGCATTATCTTTCTAGCCACTGCAACACATCTTTCAATGCTGTGTGTGCTTTGTCATGTCAGCACCAAGTAACCAGAAGCAATTGTTTCCATAGGACAACTAACACTACAGGATTGCACAGCAAATGTGTTACATGGAGATAATGTGTGCAGCTGTATTGGGTGGAAAAAAAAAAGTTGAGACCTAAATAGCGGAAAGAAAAAGCAGATACTTTGTTCATGGGTATTTATGTCTGCCAACAAGTTGTATTGTAGTGAATGGCCTCACATTCCCATAAGAGCACTTGGGGTGTCAAACTGCATGTGACAGGCAAGGCCTGCCTGCAGGCAGCAGCATGATGTGCTGTGCCTGCTCCTCTTAGTTCTGCTTGAGAAACACCCCTCATTCCGCAAGGCATAGTCAAAGGTAAGAGGACAGGAGACAGGTCAACACTTTCTGAGTGAATCAGGCTGTAGAGGGAAGTGGATTGACATAGCATGTTGAGATCAGCAGGAGCCTGAGCCTGTAAATATTTGCTAGCATGGAGCAGGCATCCCTGTGCCAGAAGCATGTATATTTTTTTTTAAAGGTCAATCAGCTGTGGGAGGTGTTGTCAGTCTGCTTCTGCCAGCCTTTCCTGCACGCAGATGTCAGGGCTCTGGCTGAACATGCTCTGCTGAGTTGGGCTGCAGGAATCAGTGCAGGCCACCTCCTGTAAATGGGCAGGTCAGGAGGGATGACTGCTAAGTTACAGTCACGGCAGGTTGCCAAAAACCTGAACGCACCTCGCACAGAAAACGCACTTGGCAACGCTGTGCCCCAAGCCAAAAGGGAGCCCGGAGAGCTGAAGCAGGCAGCTTGACATGTCAACTCTCCTTCAGCTCACTGACAGCAGAGGGAGAGCCTTTTTTTTTTTTTTAATTTGTTTGTTTTGTTTTTTAAAAACGTAGCATGTGATTGTTTTTGTTTTTTTTTTTTTTGGACAAACAGTTATTTCTAAGCACAAAATTTCTGATGTGGAATGATATACATGCACGCAACCCCCCCCCAAATAATAAAGTGAGAGGTGAATAATCACCCAGTTCTTTTTCAGTTGTGATTTTGAAGGGCAAAGTGAATGGCCACACTCCATTTTAGACATCTTAGTTTAAATAATAGAGGAGTCAAGTTCCACTAGGCCTGCCTAAATGAGCTGCTGTTCTGCACTCTACGTAGCATACAGGAGCAAAGTCCCTACCTACAAAGCAAATGAGTCAAGTTCCACTAGGCCCGCCTAAATGAACTGCTGTTCTGCACTCTACATAGCATACAGGAGCAAAGTCCCTACCTACAAAGCAAATGACTATTAAAGGCACTTCAGTGCTAGCAATAGCTTGGATTGAACAAACTATGATAGAGTACAATTGGTCAGATTAAATAGTTTTATCAAACTCAAAACACTTTGCAAAATTAGGTCAATCTTAATGGAATTTCATCTGGGGTAAAATGAGAAAAAAAGCTTTCCCAGCATTGAACTACCTCATTGCAAGATTTTTTGGGAAGAAGCGTGTTGAAATGAATGTACTATTTAAAAATCAATTGTTGCAAATTTTAAACAATTGGATTGGAAATATCAAACAGTTTTACCACATGATAATGGGGTGGAGGGTGATTTGCCTTTCTTAACTTTCTGTTATGGAATATTTCAACACTTTTGTTTTAGGTTCAAAATGAACAGGAAAACAAATTTCAAATACACATAATTTTTCACGAAATTATCTTACATCCTTCATAAACAGCATGACTGTTGCTCTTCCTCGGAAGAGATACCAGCTATTGCAAGAAGCTTCTTTTTTTGGGAACAAATTGTTAAAGGCTAGGAATGGTGCTTAGGGTTTGACTTGTTGTGGACGGTGTGTTTATGGAGTACAATCTGAAACACACTTTAGTCAAAAGCAGGGTTCCTCTTGGTTTCTGAGGCTTTAGATGACATTCAGAATGTACGTTTTTGTAACACCCAGCTCCATAGTGGAAAGAGACAAAAGCCCTCTGTGATAACCTACCAATGCATCTGCTTTATGCTTTAGCTTCTTAGCCTCTTGCATGTAATAATCCGCATTGTGAAGCCTAAAGAGACAAAATCAATTATTTCAAGTCTTTGTTTTCATACAGTTGGACAAACATTGTTTGAGAAAATTGCTGACTGCTTCAAGAACAATTTTGACATATATACCCACTTATCTATTTAAATTTTAACCTGATATTAATCTGAAGCTGCTGTATGCAAAGATATGATGGGTGACCAGAATGTAAAATAACTAGCTGTAGAAACTGGCCACCCAAAGGACCCATTAATGTGTGCTGAACAGAGGAAAAGAAAAAATATTTTAAACTAATTAAGTATAAGAAGTTTCCATTAGAGGAGCTAAAATAAAAAAATGAAGAAGAATTACCGTGAACCAACATTCATGATCTGAAAACATTTATCAACAGAGTCTTCATTAATCAGTGACAACAATCCATTTGTAAAGATTAAAACTGTGTGTGCCTTTGTGCAGCACTATTCACACAGGTGCCCAATGCTAGTGTTATAATCAAAGACACTCTCTTTCACTGGGAGCTCTGCTTGCATGAAAATCCCAGCTACATAACATGCAGCTAGCACAGAGATCCAATAATACTTACACATCATCAAATGTTATTTTGGGTCTTCTGGGCTCAGAATTCCCATTGGAAAGTGTTGGCATTGCAGACCAGATGTCTGTTTCTAGGTGGCTGGTGTCAAGAAGAGTGTTGGCTGTTGGTGTATTGTGAGATTCTTCCTCCTAGAAAAAAAGGACTGTTATTAACTCTTCAGAGTTCAAACAAACACCTTCCAACAATATAAGTGCTCATATCCACCCCCTCCCCCCAAAAAAACCCCAACCAAACAAAAGGCTAAGGCACAAAGTAGCACTCATATATACCCAACAACATCCAGGTTACCTCACAAAACCACCCTTCCATCCTTTATAACGTAAGTCTATTAGATTAATTAGGCAATATGACTCTACCTCTGACCCCTCACCTGAACTCATTAACTTGCACTCTTAGGTGAAGTTAGCCTGGATATCACAGTGTTACTGACGAGAGACACTGGTTAAAGCAAGGGTGGGGAAATCTAATGCAGAAGGGCTGGATGTAAACTCAACTTCATTCAAGGTGTATCACACTAATGTAACCTTTTTTTCTGTATTATTATTAGCTAACTGTAAGGTATCTGAAAAGTCTGCTCGGATTTCAGCAATGAACGGTTTCCTCACCCTTGCGACATGGAACAGAGAGAAAAACAGAAAGCAGAAGTTGTGATTTTGCATTTATTAAAACCAGAAGCATAACAGAGGCATTTAAATCAGGCAATTGCAACTTGCAAGCTAGGTCCACAACCAGATAAACTAAATTACAGATGAACCAGTGAACTAGGGACAGAAGTCTAACACATTTTAGAAGACAAATATTTCATATATCAGGATAACAGATAAACCAAGGATAAATCTGGCTAGAGATGCTAGAAGTGAGAGGAAGTGGCCCTGCTGTTTACACAGCATTGTTTATTTGCTGACACATGCAGTTCATTTTGGCATTGATTTCAGTTGAAGGCATGTGTATTACTCTCGCAGCTTGAAGTGACACAATGATATCAGAAAGCAACAGGGATGAATGAATAAGGTGAAGTGATTTGTCACCTACGATCCAATGCAACTTGTGAGTTTTACTATTACAGTGCAGGGTAACAACCTCCCACAAAGCAGTGAACTGTGAAAAATGGGGCTGTGCATGTCCTTTTCTGTGGCAGAATTTTCTTCTTGTCTTTTAATTTTGACAGTGATACTAAGATACAGTTTGATACTAAATAATATGTTGAAAACTGTAGAGGGAGGACTATTTTCTAAAATGGGCTAAAACCCTGAAGTTTCCCTGTTTAACCTAAAAGAGGATGACAAGCTAATGTGAAATTTTACTTTTTTAAAGTGTATTTGCTATGCAGCTTCTAGTTTTGGCTCTTTTTCATGCATTTTCAGTAAAAAAACATCTGAATCTGGTGAAAAGCAAGCAAAAAAGAATTGCCTATGTGAAAACCTTTGACGGGGAGATGGCCCTAACAGAATCATGGTTTTTTTTTGGGAAAAAGCCTCCAACTATTTGCAAGGTGTCTAAAAGCTTACATATGTAATTAATGCAGATTAGGTGTAAAGAAACCTTACTGCTGGAAGCCTGCAAACCTGAGAGAGGATATTTCGATATTGAGTGTGCTACGGACAGGTAGCTTTTTGTTAGATTTTTATTGTCTGTCTACTTTAGGCCGCAATATTCAGTATAACTACAGTGTTTAATTCTGGCTGAGAATTTGGGGTAATTATTCAAGTGATTGACACCAAAATTCTTGAAGTTTTGTTTTCAAAACTTGTGTGTCGTAGCTACAGAGTTAAGGGATTAATTGCAGCTAGTTGGTGGCTGCAAAAGCTCTCCTCTGAGTCTTGGGGACCAGGTGTTTCAGGGAGTGATGCCTAATGCTGACCTAAAAATGGAACTTGCAAGAGTTGCTTATGCCCAGCTCTGCAAAGATCCACTCCTTGCTGCCTTGAGTGGGGCTACATAAGCATTTAAAAATAGATACTGGAGAAAAAAAAAATCAAACAGAACAAAGCCAAGTTAATTTTATTTTATCTTGTTCACTTCCAGCAACCGAGGTTGGTTACTTACACAGATTCCTTTGGGGTTAGAAGAGGATTTATTTTCATTCTTTCTGTGTTTAGAAACAGAGGAGGAAGAGCTGCTGGTCTGAGAGGTGTTTGTGATGTTGGTCTCTTGGCTGAAGGAGCTGTTGTCACTACTGTGCCGCCGGTGCACAGGCTCATCCATGAGGGGGGATAATGGAGGAGGGAACAGCTTCTCTTCTCTTTTCTTTGCCACCTTCTTCACTGAGCTACCGCTGCTCCTGGGACACAAGAACCAGTTGCATTTCAAGAACCTTGGTTAATCCTCTATAGCACAAAAATCTACATTTTATTTACTGAGAAGCGAGCTCTACCCTCAAATATGTCCTGCAGTCCACATGTCCTAGGAGCTAAGTCAAAAGGGGACAAGCAGTGAAAACAGAAGAGCTACCTCTGTCTTTTCAATGGCTGCAGAAACGTCCTGCTTTGGAGGACAACTTCCAGTGCATTAATACAAATTGCACCCAATTTAAATGCTAATTTGAGTCCGTCTTCATTTGAGAGGTCATAGAGGTTCTGACTCAGCAAAGTGCTGGAAAGTTTTATGCATGGGGTAAGTTCCTTTGACATCAAGTATGACTATTTATGTGTTTAACATTAAGCATCTTTTTAAGAGGTGGATTAGTGCCCACATAAGCAAGGTTAGCAAAAAACCCTAATAGCACATGGCATGTGAACCAAAAAAAAAATATTTCTAACAACTACAAAATGATAACCATAACAATAACATGATAATAATTATTTGACCTCTAGAATAAAACCAATGTTCAGCACTATATTAAAATGATACATTGTAGCTGGCAAAAGCCCTTGAGCAAATACTGGTTGATGAATTGAATGTGATTCAGAAAATGAATGTGATTTTGACATGAAAGCTCAAGTAATATGATAATCTATTGTCTGTTTTATGTACAGAAATTGTTAGCTGGCTGGAAATGGCAGCTGTAATACACAGTAAAACCAAAAAAACCTGCTAGACCTTTCTCCCCTCAAATCCATGAGAAAAGAAAAAAACAAAACCCAAAACCCTGCTGACTGTTTAACGTGTTAATCTACTCATAGATTTTTATTTTAGGTACTGTCCTAGCTCAGTCAATGAAGATAACCTGAATTTTAATCTTTTGTTAGACATCTCATATTGCACTACACGATCATTTACTTCTCATGGTTATTGACTAAAATTTCAATAACAAATTAAGTCAACAAGAATTTATGTTTCGTTCCCAGTCACTTTCAGTCAGTGTCAGGAATTTATAGATCTACTTTGTCTTAAAGTAACCAGGGAAAGTGGAGAAGGTAACCCAAGTTTCCTTACTCCTCATTCTGGAGCACTCTCTCATTCCAGGCTGGCCTCTTTTGCACTTTCACCAACAGTATCGATATCTACACCTGCTTTGGTCATTCCCCTACTTTGGGCCTTTGGTGATACAAAAATATTTTAGTCTATCTGTGAAATCAGAGTGAAATCAAACAAACTCCCCATGTTTCAGGTTTTATAGCTCTTCAAAACTATTTTAATTCAACTGAAGCAGAGTTAATATCTTATTTGAAACTCTCTGATATTAAAGATCTTTAGACTGTAGAAATAAAACAAGCACAGAATTCATATTGCCTTACAGTACGACTGGTATGGATGCTGTCCTGCTCAGAAAACATGCGGGCCTGAAGAAGATCAAAGGAAAGCAACCAGGT
>VYZV01034445.1:45405-74711 GCA_013401275.1 Pandion haliaetus | reverse complement strand
AATTTAAATACTACCACAATCAATTGTTTTCAGAAGCACGTTGCGGCTTTGATTCTTTGCTTGTCCTAGTGTGAAGCAGAAAGAAGTGCCTCATCTCAAAATTGTAAAAGCACAAAATTGATGACAGAAGGGAACTGGACTCTTTGGTTATTTATAGAATGTTAATCTTGTGATTAGACTAATCAGAATAATTATTTACATGGCACCTGTTTGCTCAAACATTATGGATGGTCACCCCTGGCATTGCTGTATACACAGTTAAAGAATAAGAGCTGCTGAAGTGAACATCAAAGTCACTATTTTGTTCAATAAAACTGAGAACTGTCTCTTATGAAAACTATTTTAAAAAATAAATTCCAGGCAAACAAATAAAGCCCACTTTTAGTAGGATTCTCTGGCCATAGAGGTTAAGAATGATGGGGGCAAGAAAGAACATTGAAAGGATGCAGTATGGGGGTAGAAGAGTACACCAGGATTGTGGTGGCACTCTGAATTCCTATAGTCCCATCAGAAGGATGAATGAATCTCATCCAAAACCATGTGGATCCTCTTCCTGATGGATGGGAATAGCAATGCCAGGTCATTTATGCTTATGGGCTATAAAGCCCATCTGGCTCTACAGCAAAGACATTGTAGAACAGTACTGTGAAATCCCTCATGAATGTTATGTGAAAAAAAAGAACTTACTCTTTAGTGCTGGTTAATCTGTGATTCGGTATTGGAGAGATACAAGGTGGGAGTAGGCATGAAGCTGAAGGGTCCTCCAGGCGCTGCTTCTTGCTTTCAACAAAGGTATCCAGGCCTTCTGTCTGCTTTAACAAAAAAGGTAGAGCTTGAAAGATGCGGCATCTATGCACAATTTCACTTGCCATTAGGAGGAGCTGAGGAATCTCAGTGTATTTCCTTTACAGTAGCAGCAGTTAAAATACTAGTCTAAGAGAAGTGAAAGTCACCTGAAATCAGGGCTAAACGTGTTCCAAACACATGACATGAAGTTATATAACAAGTGACACAGCCAGAGAATTAGGAAGCAAAATGCCTCATGTGCTATAGTTATCTTCCGTAGTGCACTGGAATTTAATTAATAATTCAGATGGAATGACTTGATAGCACCTAATCTTACTCAAGTAAATAGCTTTTACTCATTGACTTAATGGAAGCTGATGGGAAAACTTCCCTGAGTAAGTATTCCTCACAGGACTAAAAGACTACAGGACTGAGCTGGGGTAGTCATCAACAGCAATAGCTGGTTTAAAATTTGCTTTGAAAGATTCCCTGATGCATGACTTTTGTGCCTGAACTAGGATGATATAAGCAAAGCTGATTACTGCTCTGTCACTGGAACCTTAATATCAGCCTTCAAGCCCACTAGTAGATGGCTAAAATAAATCCTTTAATAGCATGATTTAGAAACACAAATCAGGCTCCCCCTACCCTGTTTCAACTGTTGATATACCCTCAAGTCATCCTAATTGGTTTGTTTCCCCTTGGGTAGCAGTGAACAATCATACAGCAACTGAACAGGCTGTTTCAGAGTATAGCTTATATTTGTACAGTCCCAGAGTGAGATTCCTCATTTTGTTACTTTCTGATTCAAAGTCCCAGCTAATGAAATTATGAGGTTCCAACGTTCATATACCTCCCCCCGCCCCCTTTTTTCTTTTTTCCTGGGATCCTTCAGTTTAGCTGCCAATACTATGCTTGTGTTTTAGCCAAGATTCCTTCTCCATCACACTGACACTCCATTAAGTTACCTAGCAAGAAGGTTTTTTGTGTAATTGATATAGACCCTGGTGTACATATACATAAGCATGGACATTTATACATCCCTTTCTTCTTTCTTCTTTTCTCCTTCCTTCTTACATCTCTGCCTTTAGTGTACAGCTAGAATATAAATTGAATAAAAACCTGCTGAATTTACTCATGTGATTATTTCCACTTAATTCAACAGGGAAGGAGCCAGTGCAGTGACTCATGTAGGCAGGGGTGCAGACCCTCTGTCTGCCTGGCATTGTCTGTCTTTGTCTTGTATTAACTCTCTTGCACCACTGTACTGCTCAAACTCAGGATTTCAAGAAGTCCACTAGAACAGACAGCTGAAGTCACATTCACAATGATTTATAAAATTTGGGGTATAAAAAAAATACACTATGATGACTTCTCACAGACAGACCAGAGCACAAACACTTCAGCTGGAAAAACTGACTAAAAATTTCATTTATGATATAAAACTTCAGTTTCTTTTCTGAAAACACATTTAGTTTGAAGTGCACTGTCATATCCCACAAGATAGGATACCCTTGGGCATAAATAACATAAAACACATAATAAAACATAATGCCTCAAGTCAAAATATATTTGCTTTTTCAGGTAGCTGTGTAGAGAAAGCAGCTAGTTAAAGCAAATGATATTTCTATGAATCACATTTGTTTATGCAACAAAACAATATAAAGACTAAATTCACCAGAAGCATAAGCAAGCACCATTCCATTGACTTTAATGAAGCTATGCCTGTTTAAGCCAGTGGTGAAAATGCCTTAATTCTACAGACAATAAAACCCTGCCTTCCAAATAGAAGTCATATTTTCTGAGTATGGCTGAACTCGTAGTAATATGAATACATCATTGGGAATCTTTCTGCTGATTACAGAACACTGGAAATTAATGAGTAAGTGAGCAAATACAGTGAAAAAGCTTGTAAGACAAATCTCAAAAAAAATACATCGTTCATTGATTTTGTCAGCTGGAGTTTGTTTTTTACTAGTTTCTGATATAAATTTGTAATGTACTTGTAAATATATGTCCTTTGTAAAAACAATAAAGCCTTAGCGTTATGATGCCTCCTTACAGCCCTGCTGCAGGTGCAGTGAGGAATCACTGACTGCAGTCTTGACCTCAAGGATGCATAGAAATTCAGTGTTTTCCTCCAAATGATGAAAACGACTTACCTTGTGTTTCCTTTTGGATTTTGTGGATGGTTTTTCAGCTGCTGGGGTAGGAGACTCTCGAGACGGTCGCCTGTGTTTCACACTTGCCTCTCTTGGTTCACTTTTCACAGACGTGGTCTCAAAAGGCTCTTGTCCAGGTATCCTAGAGAGTAAACTAAGGTCTATTTTCACCCACAGAGACTTGAGTTCTTCATATTCTCTCAGTGGGGACAGAAGTTCATTTTGTACAATTGGGATAGGAGAAAAGAGCTGCTCCTCCAAGTCATTGCTGGTCTGGTCAATGGATGTGTTGCTGCCATTGCTAGTTAAACTACTTACACTAAGGATGTTACTGCCAGAGTCCTTCACTTTGACGCCATTGCCAGACCCAGTGCAACCTGGCAACACCTTAGCCTGCAAGCTCTCCTCCTGGTCTGTATTTGAGTCAGAAGTAGATGAATCTGTTTCAATGAATTCCCGGGACTTAGGGACAATTTTGCTGGGGCCTCTGTACTTTTTCTTCTCTGAAGTGAGACCTGTGCTAGTTCGTGGTTCTTTCCTTGGAGCGGTCTTCCCAACTGCTGCTTTAGTTCGAACCTTTGGCTGCTCAGGGGGTTCCTGTGTGTCTTTTTCTTTGGGAGTGTTGCTGGTATTATTTGGTTTGGGCCAGTTATACTCTTCTACACTGGAAGTCCTTTCTACCTTTTTGGGTTGCTTTTTCCCAGTAGTCCTTTGTGAAGTTGGCTCATTATGAGCTGGTGACTTCTGCTTGGAGCTTTTTGCCTCTGGGGTTTTCTGGGCAACCCGTGGTTTGGCTTTCTCTCGGATGGGACTAAGGATCGCCCGGTCTTTGGAATCAGTTGGGGGCAGGATGCTGTTGAGCTTCCCTTTGTTTGGCCCTTCAGCCTGCTGGTTGCTCTGGGCCTGGGAGCTGGTCTCGCTGTGAGGCTCATTTTGATTGTTGATGATAGTCTTGTTGTGGGGGTTTACTTTATTTAGCCATTTATCCAGCTGCCATTTGTTTGTTGAGGGAGGTTCAGGCTGCAGTTTAAAGAATGACAATGAACAAATCTCAGACAGAAGCAATGCTTTTCCCTTTAAATGAGAACGTTTTTAACGTACGCTTTTATTTCAGTCAACTAGTGGTGACTGCTAGTTTTATAGGAGTATTTGTGGAGTATTTATGGTTAATTAGGCTTCCTTATCTGGTTTACAATGTGGCCCTGGAGAAATTTAATGCAACTAAAAAGTTTAGCTGGTCCCTGAAGACATAGTTTTGTCATGTTGCCTTTCCTTAGTCCCAGCTGAATACTGTGTCAATAAAATCTTCTTTAGCTACTGGCAAAAATCTAAATATTTCTTTAAAGCAATTCAAATGTAGGCCAGAAGGATCCTTCCAAAAGCTAGAATGAGTATATGGGTCATACGTGTAAAACTGTAAGGGGAGAAAAAAATTGACAGCATCACACAGCACAGAAGTCCAACATTTTCCTAACAGGGAGCAGGATTTCACTCTCCTTCATGCTTTCCCCTTCCAAGCCCCCACTGGGAAGGAGCCGAGTGTGGCTTTACCTCTGGTGTGGCACTGCGCGACTCCTCATTGCACTCGCTGTCACTGGAGCTGCTCTCGCTGTCAGAGTCGGACTCAGAGCTGCTCTCAGACTCGCTGGAGCTCCCGGAGCCACCGCTGGAATGGGCCAAACCAGTTGCATGTGCTGCCGGCACTGGCAGGCTGCTGCGGGGAGAAGATCCTCTTGTGTCAGTATGCTGCTTGTCTTTTTTAAAGTGTTGCCTTGGGGCGAGCCACCCAGCAAACACTGTTCACACCGACCTTCCTCAGTGTCAACTCCCTCTCCTGCAGTACAGACCCAATGAAAGCTCCAGTGGCCGTGCCAGTGCATACCCACCAAAGGAGCCGGTTGGGTTTATGCTTCACGGGACACACTGATAATGGTGATAATAATATTGCCATTATCATCACCCTCAAATGAGAAACACTTCAGTGTCACAAGCCTGAGCTTATTAGCCCAATGATTGCGAAAACTAACAATCACACTTAAATAATTCATTAATAGAATCATGGTTTCTTCATTTTTTGCCAGTTCATTTATAATTTATGATCAAAGGAAGGACATCAGGCAACTAATATTGGACAGGGCATTTTAAAAATTAATTTTAATGAATACTTTTACACTGCAGCATACAAAACCTACATATTTTTGACAAGTCTCCAAGGACTGCCCAAGAATTTGTTATTTATAGCTGTTTTTTTTCTCTCACGTTTATGAAAATGCAGTGAGAAAATGGCATTCATGCTGAAAATAAGCCGCTCTGTGAAATCTATTTTTCTGCGTGTTCAACTGTCCTCCAGGATGTATTTATTAGCAGTATACTGGGTGTCATTGTTTTTCCTCAGCGTTTATTTCTAAACGGAGAGGTTGGGTGACCCCAGTTTTTAGCACTACAGAATTCTGCCAGTCTGAGTCTTTATAAACCCATCGTTAATTTCAACTTTTTTATCAGGGAGATAACCATAAGGTTTTACGTCTCTTCAGCTGATCTATACAGAGACTTTTTGATGATTGATTTTAAATTTGTGAAGCTGACAAAGCAAAGTGTTTGAAAATTGACACCATTTGCTAGTAGTCCTTTATGGATATTCAATACTTCACCTTAATATATCACACGCTGTGTGTGTCCCATATCGAGTGATCCAGAGATGCCTAGAAGTTATAATACAGCTTTGCCTTTGTTTCTGCTATCTGCTTTTCTACTTTCCTCTGACAAGGATTCAAGTAAGCCAGGTACATGCCCTCCTTCCCCTTTCAAACTGAGATGCTATATGCATCAAGATGCCCTCTTAAAAAAACACAGTAACCAAGAAACTGGAAGTTGGAAAAGCCAGAAAAAACTGATGTATGACCCTGCTCTGCTAGAGTCTTTACAAGTATTGCCATTGGCTTCTGTGACAATAATAGATGATCTTTAATTTTCTTCTTACACTAAACTACTTTCTCTCTCCTTCCTTGTTGGTAAACCTATCCCTTACACTGCGGTTGGTAACATAACTGTCTCTTTGAGCATTGCAATGGCCCTGCAGTGCCCATTGACAAAACAGCTTGGTGCTTTAGGGTGCATTAATGAAACAAAATTACTCACTTGGGTAATTGCTACAGATCACTAACTTCGTTGCTCATTAAGAGCATATACTCTTTTTTTTTTCTTCTTCTAGAGGTTCTTCACTCAACTCACTCAAGTAGAGCTACTTAAAAAAATTTCAACTGGAAGTAACAGGTAAATCAAAAGAACAGATGCTTTTAAAAATACGGGCATTTCCAAACATATTACAGAAAACTAAACATTGCTGAATTAAAAAATGGATCTTACACTTTGTATTTGATGTAATTATTTTTGGAAACCATTTGTGCACTTGTGTTTCTTTATGCCTCTTTTTCAGTGAAGCTCAAGAAAGTGTAGGGAAAGACATTTTTTACTTCGTTTTTACAGTAAACAAGGAAACAGAACAGTGGAGAAGAAGTGAATGTGTTTGTAGGGGAGATTGCCTTTCAGTTCAATATCTTGTAATTTTGGTCTTATATCTTGTATTTGGAAAACACTAAAAGTAGATGAAAGCCAAGTTTTCCTACTTCATTACAATTGTTTCCAAGTAGAAACAATAAGGAAAAAATAGAAAAAACTTCAAGGATTCCAAAACTGAGGAGGCAAACATGACAATTCCATTCTAAAATACCAAAATGAAACATCAGCCTTGAAAAAAATGTCATTTATGGAATTATCAGATGAATGAAGTTGTAATTTAGAAATTACTTTTTTCCTAAATCTGAGAGCTTCATCTGTTTCACTTCTACTTTCTTTTTTCATTCCCAAATGGAAGTAAATATAGCAATATTCATGTTTCATACTCACTGAAAACTCCAGTTCCCACAACCCTAGCAGAGAAGAGAGCCTGCAAAGATGAAGAGATATTTAGCGCTCAGCAGCCTTTCCGAGAGGTCAGGGCGGGATATACGGCTGCCTGGCCAGTCCTGCAGAGAGTAGTGGGGCCCATGGCTGCACCGAGCTGGTGGGGCATCAGCCATGACCCCTGCAGCCCAGTTCCTGCAGGGAATTAATGCACCTTTGTAGCAGGGCATATAAACCTGCACCAGATTCTTGCAGTGACAAAGCTCCTTGCCTGGGGTGGTTTATGCCCAGGCAACCCGAATAGAGAAGGATGTGTGCGGGGCTGCTGATGCATCTGTGCAGATCTGCTTAAGAAAATGCTCTGTTGTTAGTGCTGGCAAGTTTGCTCTCATTAAGATAACTGATTTAAAGAGTATCACCTCATATAATAGATCAAAGAAGAAAAAGACAGTGTCCCAGCAGCTAAGGCCAGACCTTTCTAGCCTTTAAACACAACCTATGTCTTTTAGCACTCTGGAAGAGAACTGACACTGTGGCTGGGATTCGCTTACACAAAACTGGAGTTGTACTGTAGGAGACCACAACTGTCTGACAAAGAACTCAAAGGGCAAGAATAAAACCATGGAAATAGATGTCAGCTCCCACCTAGCCTTATTTTCTTTTTTTCTGCACACCAGTCTCAGAAAAAGTTATCATATGCCAAACATTACTGAATAACACAGCTCAGCAAGCTTGCGGGAACCAGACAGACTCAAAATAATGTTTTTCATACAAAACACAATGAGGTCATATTTGTCTTTCATCTGGGATATAATAAAATTATGCCTTGGCTACATCGGATGGTTTCATGCTGAAGGCATCATTGCTGATCTACATTTTTAAAGTAGAAGCATTCACTTTTTATCATGTAGTTTGGGTTGAGAGTAACTCTGTTTGCATGCTTTGCAAAACAACCAGGTAAGGCCCAAAATGCCTTTCCTAGCATCTCACCATACTAAAGATAGAGAGCTCTTGCACATAGCTGCATGCACAATCAAATTCTAATAATGCTATTCAGCAGAACAGAAGAAAATATACAGACCTTTCACGTACAAGTGCATGGCAAAAAATATCTTTGCTTCCAATAAAATAAGTTTCATGGAGAGATTCTGGGTTGTTTTCTAGGTTTTTTTCCTTAAATAAAATGTGTCTTTTAGTTCAAAAGAAAGAACAGGTTGCTTTGCACTCTTCCCAAAGACTTCTTCAGCTTTGAAGTTAAATCACATGTTTTAGAAGATGCTGGGATAGATTCTGCAAATGTGCATTCAAGCAGCTGTTATACAAATAAATTGGGCTTCTTCACGTAAGTATCAACTACATGAACTGGGGGTTGCCACTCTTAGAAACTTTCAAAGCAAGCTTTGTTGTGTTGCTAAGATCCAGACAAGGAATGCCAGCCCGGACAAGGTTTAAAATGGATTTAAAGCATTTTATCATCAGACACAAGTCCTCAAAGTGACTAAAGGGGGCAGGAAGCACTGGTATTTGAAACTTTTGAATTTTTATTTCCCAGCAGGAGATGAGCACTCATATTGTTCCTCAGTGTTTGGGGGGACAACGTTTTTGTTTCATTTGAACTGAAAAAAATAATAAAAACAATGCTGCACAACGGAACACAATATTGTTTGGATAAATAACACTTAGAAGAAAGCCAGTTCATTATTATCACTTGAGATTGGAGGCCCCTACTGAGACCAGTGACCCGCTGTGCTGGGATCTGTGTAAATACATGATGAGACACAGTACTTGGGCCAAAGAGCTTGCAGTCCAAACACACAAAGCAAACATTAGAGGTATTACAATCATCCTCACACTCAGTGCAGGCCTGTCACATTCTCTAAGTACAAGGCCTCTCTCCAGTTAATGGAAACATCAGTTTCACCTTCCTTTTAATTTTGTTCTCCCCATTTTTCAAGCTCTGTGCTCAGCACTTGAGCTGAATCCTGCAGGGCAGTCAGACATGCTCTGCCCTGACCCAGAGCCCTGACCACGGGTGTACTATCTGGAAGGAAAAATACACATGTGACTCAGCAGCAAGGATCCCATTGCTCAGGCCAGATGGATCAGCATCTGCTTACCCCTCTCCAAAGTAGCTTCTCCTGTGCCATGGAGATGAGAGACACTGGAGTGACACCCGTACTGTAGGTGGGAGGAGAACCACGATGATGGCTCTAGTTGCCTGCAGACTGGTAAGCTTGTCTCCTCACTGCTATCAGTGAAGCAGACAGAAAAGACCTGCACATCTGGAAGTAATCTGGAAGGAAGCTCTTCTGCAGTACTTTCACTTATCTCCCTTCTGCTTTTGCAGCACACGGCACTTCCCTGGTCCCTTGCTGCTGGGCAGCATGATTGTGCACAGCATGGGCACAAAGTATGAGATGAGAAATGACTTGAAGGAGGGGACAAGCACCAGTATCACCAGTACCTGCCAGTGGTTTTCAGCACTTGTTGAGCTCAAGCTTAACTACAAAGCAGTTGAGACTTGCAGGTATGTGGCTGCTGATGGCTCCTGGTGAGGAACTGCATCAAGCTCATCACACATCAGCCATCTTTCTTTCACTGGAGTTCACTGGTACAGGAGATCTGCCTAAATTTAAATGTCTCCCTGCAGCTTGTCTGTTTTTTAACTCATGGGTTATTTTTCCAAAGCAAATTAAAGCAGACATGGCATTATTATGTGGCCGCATTATTATGCTGCCTAGAGAACTGAAGGCCCAACATGCAGCTTACACTGCTGTTGTTGTTGTCATCTAGACTATTATATTATTTTCAACACATCATTTACTCTACTTTTTTAATAAATGATTTTCAAGATTAAACCTGGTAGTTACAACAAAGATAATATGAAATACTAGAACTTGTTAACCTCTAATAAGAAAAATAATAAACTTTTTACCCTGTAAATACATATGTAAAAAAAAAAGTTGTATAATTCAGACTACTGCAGTAAAACTCACCGAGGAACAAAAACTCCTCACCAAGGAACAAAAATTCCTTACAAGTCCTTAGCTATCTCTCTAAACTTTTCACCAATTAGATGTAGTCATGTTAATTGCTGTGAAGAGAATTTGGCAAATACATGGTGCCCTCCAACAATAGGTTTATTCATTGCAACCCTTCCTTTTTAGGGTTATGATGAATTGGCCACTTGTTCCATTGCTCTACCCAGAAATCAAAATGTAAACTTTGAGAAAGCAGAGCGGTGCTGGGCAGTGGCAAATAGTAGATGGGAACTGACCAGTGAGTCAACAATACATCAATGCTGGCAATGTATTTCCACAAGAAGCAGCACTCTACAAAGGTGGCTTTACTTCACAGGCCTATATTTAAGGAAAATTCAACCCATGAAATCTGGAAAAGTGACCACAGACTTGACAGAGTGGTGATCTTCCTGTTGAGGCACTGGATTGGGACTTCGATGAATTTTGCTTTGTGTCTGAGAAGAAAATAAGTCTGTGCATCCATTCCTGCTGAGTAAAAAGAGCAACTATGTTGCCTATCCTTAATCTGGCTTGTCTATTTAAAATGCAAATGCCTCAGAACAAAGACTCTGATTGCACAGGGCACTAAAAAGTGAGCACCCAGCTCTGAGTAAGATTTTTGTGCACTACAACTGCACCTACCAGAGTAGACGGTAACACTCACTCTTGAAGGGATGCTGTTAGTCTCCCAGTCACTACACTTTATTCTGGGAGAAGAGATAAAGTAACAAACCAGCTTCAGCTTTTCAGAAGCTAGCCCGATCTCTTTCCCAGAGTCTATTTCGACAGAAAAACTGTGAACCTGAGGGGCACTACTAGGAGTTACTGGGCTCACTGATTTCTGTGTAAATGTTCAAAAAAAGCTGCTTCATTATTCTAGCAGATAATAATAGAGCAGGACCTAGCAGATTAATATCTAGTGTCAGAATTTAATACCATAACTGTTCAATAATGAAGTTTTATTTCTCTTCTATTCTTACACCATTATCAGGAAGTAATATTCTCTTCTAATTTGAAAGGGAGCTGCCATTTTTTTATAATGGATTGTTCACATCTATATCTTCAAACTTATATATGACTGCCATTAGATTGCTTTTTAAAGAAAAGGATTGCTCTGAATGATTTGTTCACTGCCTTTCCATTGGTTAGTATTAAATTATTTATCATCAGGCTGGTAGGATTCAAATCTAAACTTTCAAAGATTGGGTTGACACAGGAACTGAAAACGTGTATCAAGCCCTTTTAAAATATTAATCAGCACCCAGGTCAATGAAATGAAATAAGGTGTGGAAATTGTTACTTCAGCTAACATTAGCACGCATAGTAAGACATCACTTATGATGGCTCTCTCATGTCAAAACACATGGAGAGGGAAAACCTGTCTAATATGTGATTCAGGATGTGGCAGCTGATCTGCCTGTATCAATCCTGAACACTGTAATGCAAATAGGAGTTCTGATTTATTTTGAGGGGGAGGGTAATTTACAAGATGTTGTATGTAAAAAGCCACATTCTCATTTTACTGTGTTGAAAAGTAACTGTTTTAATCAAAGACTGTTTATAACAAGGTTGATAGAGTTACTAAAACAGATTTTTTTCATATACATATAACCCTTTCATACTTCCAGCTTTAAAGACCATAAAAAAGGATAGTAAAGATGAAAGAAATAAAAAGAATGACAGAGCTAACTCCTATGAGCCACAATCTATGTCAAAGCAGAACTAAAGTGATTGACAGCTTGCATTAGTAATGAATAGAGTGGGGAAAAGCTGCCAAGAATCCGTAACAAGGTCAAAGCCTTCCAATAAAGAATTACATTGGCCACAAATCCTGGGTGGAATTGTGTATATACATCTGCAATGTGACTTCAACCATGGTACTGTTTCTACTGTCCTATTCTGACCCTTTTCTGGCTTTTACTCCTGGGCTACAGTAAATTCTGACTCTTTACCACACCTGCAATAAAGAACAGGTGTAACATATCAAACTGCCTGTGAAATTATAAAAAACAAAAAAGAAGAGGAGGAATTTTAATGGCAGATCCCTAACAGTGCACATAAAAAACTTTCTGAACTATTGGTATGGTAATTGCTCTCCTTCCAATTTCACAGCACTCTTATACACACTTGACGTGGAAGAGAAAGGGATTTTGCATATTAAAAGCAATATTGTATCCATGATTTTTGCATGCATCACCCTGCTTACCTCAGAGTTTGGAAACAATTTTGTGAGCATGATATTATTCAGGGAATGCAATGTATGTAGACTTTTTGATGTACAATATTTTAGTGAATGGATTCAAGTGTCAGAGAGCGTTATTTGTAATATGCCTTGATGTGCTACTGTTTGGCACCTGGAAGAACAAGAATACCATCTCTTACTCTGAGACTCCATAGGGCCTCATTTGATGTAAAAGGAACCATTTTATTATATCAATATTGCCCCACTGAATCAAGCTAGATATGAGTATTGATACATAGAAATTTATTTATTTGCCACAAAGGAGATGTTGGAATACCGCATCTTTCAATACACTTTTTGAATCTTCTGTGAAAATTTAGAAGTACATATTAATCCCTTTACTGTTTATTATTTTAAGTTGACATAAACTGTTTTTTAATGAGTCACTTATTTGCACTTTGATTTTACTTATTTCAGCAGAAAGTCCAAGTGTGATCATGATAAAAACCATCCAAAGTGAACCTCTAAAAGCAAAGTGTTGTCTTTTTTCTCATTCATGTATGGCAGAAACTTGAACACATAACATTGTAAATGAACTACCTTGCTCATTCTAACACAGTTCTTCAGTTCTAACTGAAAACAGAATCCAGCTTAGAGAGCCCAGTGGGAAGAGAACTGGGAGCTACGGGACCAAAACACACTGGTGCAGGTGGATCCACATGACATCTCCAAATCCTCAACACTTCCAGTCTCATCTGCTGAGGAAAGCTAATTTTACTATCCTGAGCAGCCAAGCAGTCAGAAAACATGAGAAAATAGGATTTTTTTTTCTCTTTCCCTCTGAGCTTTAAAAGGTGCCAAAAGGCATATCCTGACTTTCCAGAGCTTTACAGCACACGCACAGTCATTCACACCTGTGCGCTATGTACAAATGGCACAACGTCAGCTCAGGAAACCATCTGAGGATTTACTCTCCAGGGGAATCCCTTGGGAGCAGATCAGCAATATAACCACTTTCAGACCAGAGCAAAGAGCATGAACCAGGAACATGAGTCTCCGCAAGCCAGAGAAGGGAAAACAGCCTGTTGCAGTCTGTTAAAGCCACCCCTGTTTAGAAAAGGGCCAAGATTGCTCCAACTGTGGCTATTGTCAGGAGCATGACAAGTAAAACAAGCAATCCAGAAAAGGGCAGAGATAAAAACTGAGTACAATCAGAACAAATTGGGTAATATTTTACTAAATGAGCTTCAGCTGCTCACCAACTGGTAGCAATCTCCATACATTATACACTGTACAAAGCATGAAACAGCAGGATTGGTGCTAGAGGCATGGCATGGCTCATAGGCATGTACTCAAACAATTATGGCACAAATAATCCACCTCTGTAGAGATGACTACTGCACCTTTGTAAAGAAAGACAACCCTATGGTTATAGCACTGGTCTCACACTTTAGCAAACTGGTTCAGTTCCTGTGTCTCTCTCTGGGTTTTAATGGGCAAAATAATTCAATTCCTGGCACTTCCTCCCTGTTTTTAATACTGATAGCATTGTGAGACTCAAAGCATATTTACATTCATCAGATTTAAGTTGTGGGATAACAGGGGCCACAGAAGTACACAGACACTAATGAAAATGACAAGCAGACACTTAGTTTCACTGCTACTGTCATAATAGTAAAAAGGAATCATCATTATTAATAATGGGCAATTACTCTGAAATAATTTTAAAAGAAGTATTCCTAAAGGCACATGATGAATTTATGGCACATCACCAGAGCCCTTCATGGATATAAAGATGTACTTCAGCACATGTCTTGTTTTTTGAACAAGGAGAAACCTATCTAGTAAAATATTAATAAAGTCGAATGCTGAAACATGTCTTCCATACGATTTATTTTAAAATGGGGAGAAAAACGCCATTTGGAGTGAAAACCTAAACCTTCTCTATATTTCTGTCTAATATGAGCTCCTTTTAATGCTGTTGATTTTTGCCAGTTATGTAATACACTGCTTTATAGATTACAAAAAAAGGTATTAACTCTATTTAGGATTAAATATCATCTTGAAAGATCTTATGTTAAGAACAGAACTAAATCTTTAAGCAGCATCCACCCTTAATTATGACATACGTAGGTATCAGGGAAAAAATGGTGCTTCTTTGAGTGATAAATGGACCTGAAGATCCTTCACAACATTCACTATAAATCACAAAAGGCCATTAATAAACAGTCAGAAAAAATGACAGTTACTACAAGTATCTGCTCTCATACTTTGCTTAATACTATCAGTGTCATGTTTAAACCTGACATCTTAAGTCTTCAACATGAAAACCCTTTAAGTCAAAAGGCTCAGCTATTTTAAACAGAATTTTCTATGCTTGTTATTTTGAATGACAGCAAAAGGAAACAGAGAATCTTTAATTCTTTAACCTTATCTGGCTGAAAATCTTGCCTTTCAGCCTTCTTCATCAATGCCAAAATAAAGGGGAGATCCTTTTAGCTTCCACATCTGCTTGCTGGAATGTTGTGGGAAAACAGAATTGCCATCTCTTCCAGAGGGAGCTGGTGGTGCTCAGCACCTTCAGGATGGAGCTCTGTGGGTCAAGTCAAAACACTGCAAATAGAAGGACTGCACTGCCTGTGTGTATGCTGAGGACAAGTTTGGAGCCAGCTTTGATTTAAACAGGAAGACTAATTGGCATCACCAGAAGTAACAGCTGCAACACTGGATGCCCTCCTGAAGTGTTCCTTCAGTATTTTATCCCCTCTGTCGCACTGCCTGCTTTCTTAACCTAGGCTGAGGGAAACTGGGATGCCTGGCAGAGGCAGTTAAAATCTGACCTGGAAAAGACTGTGGACAAACACTGTATTCCCCAAGAGGGGTTCAGGAAAAGAGAAGTGGAGTGACCATAAACCTGAGTATAAAGTGGGTTTTGTCAATGGGCTGTTGAAAAAAGCGACATTTTTTCTATTTTTTCAATATGGACAAAATAATTTAGATCTTTAGGATTAGTTAAAGGATTTCTTCTTAACAACCTTCCAGCTAAGAAGCTTTCATTCTGGACACTTATGTTCCTGAGTTACAAGAAATGGATTTTTCAACATTACCACCATCCATTTTTCCTCAGTCTGATGAAGGGTTATTGTATCAGCAATGATTTGTTGAAGGTCTGCCAACAAGAAAAGGTCAGGAATACCCAAACCCCTCATGGATAGAGAGGTAAATAGGCAAAGTTCGATCTCCCTTGAACTTTTTATTGTTTTCAACTTGATAATCATTCCTTTACTAAGGTGCAAATGTGCTCTTTGCACATCTGCCCAGACAGCCTCAATCTCCTAATGCTCTAGTGTGGCATGGTGGTTGCCTGTTACATGAGACGTGAAGCTCTCTTGCTCATTAATGACAAAAATCAGTAGTGAGATGTCACTCCACTAGCAGGGAAGTAGAGAAGTATTGACTTATTTTCTGCATTAGAATTAAAAAAAAAAACAAACCCACCCTAATTTTGCCTGAAGTATTTGGGCTATCATGGACAATAAAGATAATTAACCAAGGGCACAGCTCAAAAGTCAGCCCCTACAGTAGAAGGGAGCACAAATGGTCAAAAAGGCTGAGTGGGACTGATTGCTCCAAGGTGAACACCACCAGTGCTTGCATCCCCTGCAAACGCGCTGGGAGAGACAGAGACTCTGTGGCCCAGACCTAAAATACTCACCCTAAATTTCAGATCAGTACTAAGCTGGATCCTGCTCAGTAGTAGCACTGCTTGGCTGATCTCTCTTTTTTCGCAGAGCAAAACCTACAAGGACACTCTGTAAGTTCAGACGATGCCTTCAAAACCCTGGAACAATTTAGCATCTATTCAATGCTTTGCTTCCTCCTTTGGTTTTTAAATGAAACAACGTCCCTAAATGTTCTTATAAGTGAATTGTGCAGAGGCTGCTGAGAGAAAACAGTGTGGCAGCGTGTTCCTCCCACCATGCTCAAGTCAGCCTGGATTCCTGCACCAACAGACTGCCAATGGGAGTTTGACATGGGCAGAGTTCTGAAGCTGAAAGCTGTACTTGCTAGTTTTGAAGTGGAAAGGCTGTTATTTTTGAATCTGAATTCATGAAACATCACTTATCGTCTAGGTTACAGATGGACTCAGGATCCCACACTTGGCTCCAGAGTTTGGATAACTCACACTGCATATCTGGGGTTTGGGTTCAAGCCCATCTTGAATATAAATTTAGAATGAAAGAAATACATGCAAATACCAGGCATATTATAAGACACTGCCAGCTGTTTTCTTCCACTTACAACACTGTTTCTGAGAAAGCAATGTGTTTTTTTAAGTATATGGTGGAGTATGGGAGTGATGACAAGGCGGTATCCCTGAGTTCAATGTGAACCTGACCTCATTCTCAAGTTTATGATGTCTCTTGTTCCTGACACATGCCTTCCTAGGCCTCTCAGGCTACATTCTTTATTAAGTTTGTTGAGAAATGGAACAGCGTGCTCACAACCTTTTTTTGGATCTCTCCTTGAAAAATATCTGTGTTCTATCTGTGCTTAAATGACAGCCTGCTGCTCGTTTTCCAAGAAAATCCAAGCCAAATGTCCAGATAACATTTAACTCACAGGCTGGTATACACAGAGCTGGCCTTGAGGGTCATGTTCCCAACTGAGTAATGGACTCAATGTATTATCCCTGGCAAGTCTCGCAGGTTGGAATTTTCAAACAAAAGCAAACAAAATCAACTTTTGTTTTGTGATTTGATTATTTTTTAATGCTACAGCTTATTCATTTTGGTTTATTAATTTGTTGGTCCAATGGTTTTTATGTGCTGCAATTCAGAATAGGTCTCTCTCTAGTATCATGTTTTATATAGATATGGGAAATGAAATGTAAGTCTGATACAATTATGGTTGTATGCCATGCAAGACAATACTGTAAACACGACGACAGCCTGAAAAGCTGCTTAGCAAAACGATCTTAATATACAAGGCAGTGTGAAAATGTAAAAAGAATCTATAATGACAACAAAGATTAGCCATTTGCTCTCTAACCTTATTTACAGAAGCAATCAGAGGTATGCAGGTCGAGTTAATGACCCTGTCTCCAATTAATTCAATTGTCTACAAACAACACTGATGCAGTGGTTGTCTCAGAGTCTGCCACATAGTCTCTGAGGAAATACATAAGACTCCATTAAAAGTGACAATAATAATGCATTTATTACTGAAACACTATTGTATTATAAATAAATTCCTGATGTTAAATGATGCTCCATGCTTTAACAGAAATTCAATTACTGAAATAATAAAAAAGACGGTGTATTTGCCAAGCGCTTGGACTATAATTTGGCTGCTTAGTTACCAGCAGTTGGCTGTTTTGCAATTTCTTGTTCACAGAGTATTTCTTTTGAATAAACGCCAGACTTTTTCATGCAAATTTCATGAACAAGTTGCAAAATGAAATTTTGAGCTTTTGAATCCAATTATGAAAGACATAACTAAATCTATTATTGAAAAAATATTCTTGAAAGCCCTTCTTGCTCTTGTTCGGCTCTGTGTAGTAATTGAGGTAAGCACAGGTGCTGTTCATTATGGGCCATTGTGCACCATCTGAATTCTGGGAACTGAGGAATTCAGACAGTTTCAACTCTGTTTGTGTGAATAACAAACAGGAGTGATTCGGAGATTGTTTGTACAAGGTTGCACATTGCTCTTCTGGGACTCCTAAGACACCTGCTTACCCTTTTGAAGCCAAAACAGTATCATTTATGTTCTGGCTATTCCTCCTACAATGATTTTTGCAGAAGCAACATATTTCTCCACCCCTCTTCCCTCAGGCTGCTATCAATGGTGGAAGTAGGAACAAAAGAAAACAAGGATAAAACAATCATCTAGTGAGGACAAGAAGCCTTAGAGAAGCTCTTTGTGGCTTGGTAAGATTCAGGCAAGGAAAACTTTGTGAGAAAAGAAGGAGCTGCTTCTCATATTTAGTATCATTACCCCTCTCAACCAGTTTCCTGTGGTAGGCTTAGGTTAAGCATAAGGTAGGTGTAGGTTAAGCATAAAACATAATTAATTTTTTTCTCCTAGCACCAATCTGTCTTCTCTTTTTGGGGCTTGGACATGTATTTTTCTTGCTAACGCCTCACCCGTTGTCTCCAGATGTTTTACATGGAAGACATGAAGAGATGCATGCACCTTGCATCTTGCTATGTGAGTGCAAATGAAAAACTGCTGACAGTCTTCTTATTGGATCCCATAGGTGCCTGCAGCCATATGGCAGATCGTACGTGGGTCCTGGCTCTTCAAGGGATCACAGACTCTCACCTCTGCATATTTCAAAACATGCTGTCTCAACTATATGTTTCTGCTGACAGTGATTATTTACTTTGCACTTTTATTTGTTGATGTATTGCTAGTACTTATCAGCAGAGATGTTATCAAAACATCTGGGGATGGAGTGTGTATGTGGAGAGCAGCAGCCAGGCAGCCCAGAGGAAGGAAATATGAAGGGGAAGTTCTTGCAGTCTCAGTGTTGAACTGAAAAGTACTTTTTTTTTTCTGACACTGATTGCAGTGCAACTAAAACTGCCACAGTTCAGGTACTTCTGGGAATATATTGAGCTGATGGGAGACGCTATCAGACAACACTGTGCAGAAGTCAGCAGGCACAAGAACTCCTTGAGCAGGTAAAAGATTCAGACAGAATTCAACATCTGCAATATGATTTTTCAAAACTTGCAGCAATCAAAGTCAGATGACTTATTCTTTGAATTAACCCCCATCAAAAGTCATGTGCAATTACAACAGCAAACCTTAGTGCCACCTGAAAGTCAAGACTCAGGAAGAGGAAATAATCCCACACAATGAACCAACGATTAAAGAAAGGCAACTACTTCCCTGAACCTCAGGAAAAACAGGCCTACAAGAAAGAAGGCTTGGGATTTCAGTGGGCTGCAGGGCTGACAGTTTTATTACATTAGAAACTGGCTGACAACACTGGAGAAGACTATATTTACACAGGATAAGCCTACAGACTTCTAAAGGGGGTTGAGCCAGCAGTGAGGGACAAAATGACATCCTATTCACAGTGTCTGACTTCAGTGATGAATGGCAGTATCCTTCTTCAGCCAGGGAACCAGAACAAATCTGAGCAGAAGTGGATATTTCCTTCCAGATGTGGGACCAACTAGCCACACATTGGAAAAGGAGGAGAAGGAAAAGGAGAAGGAAAAGAAAAAAAAGGAGAAGGAAAAAAGGAAAAGAAGTGAAGGAGAAGGTGAAGGAAGCTGAGAGCATTCATCAGTCCAAAAACACTTCAAGAACTTAAGGTGAAGGCAATATTATCATAGAAGGTTACACATTGAATGAAGTTCAACAGCGAAACAACATATGAAAGGATGAGAAACTAAAGGAGTTTTGTTGGGGAGGGTGGAGATCAAAATTATGCCCAGGCTTTCAAGCTCCAAGTCTAACATGGAGCTGAGCTCCAAGAGCAACCACAAAGCTACAGAGTTTGCATACAGGTACTGTTTTTCACTGGGAGTGTGCCATGTTTTAATACACTGGCGTCAATTATTTGGGCTTTAGGCTTTCTTAGTGGTGACCATAAATGAGGCTTACTTACTTTCTGCAACTTGTAAGCAAACAGTAAACTAAATTCCTGGAAAAGGCTAAGTATCAGTTCTGAGAGAAATACTTCAGGTCTCTGGGACTAGGTGCAGTCCTGATTTTTGCTGTATTTTGTTCAACTTGTACATATATGCCCTTAGTACAACCATCCCCACAGGCACTTTCACTTCTGTACAACAAGAGAGACTCAGGAGAAAGACACTTCTATGGACTTTGCTCAGCTTAGTAGCTGCTGCTCACATGTGGGGGAGCTACTCATCATCTGAAGGAGAAAAGATATTTAAGTGGGATAGGCAAAATAACTTGCCACAGCCGCTTCTTTCTTTTCAGTAAAGCTGGCCAACATGGGGGGACATAGAGTCTATCTTTTAAAAGAAGGTAAGTGTGAGCACTTGCTTTGTGTAGGGGATACCTTCACAGGCCTCCACACCATGCCTCAAACCTGTGACACATTGCCACAGTGCTGGACTAGGCAAGACCCACAATGCCACATGTGGGAGGCGTTAAACACAGAAAGACATTATTTGCAGGTGTGTCTTTAAGGAAGAGTCCAAGAGAGAAAAGAGAAAACCAGAGTTTAAAGAAGTAACTGATTAAAGGGGCAGCAAGACAAAGTCTGCAACAGGACAGAAGAACTAGGAGATCTTGAGAGGAGAGCTGAGGAGATACAAAAACACATGAGTAGCCACAGCCTAGGCAGGAGAAAGAGAGGTTCTGTTGAACAATTTGCCATTTTTGTTAGGATAGGAACAAGTAGCCCAGAGTTTATGGACTGAAGATGGCCTTATATTTCATATAGCCCTTGAGCACATGATTTTTTTGAGGTATTACAGCTAGGTAACGCTATGGAAAGTATAAACATCTGGCCTAGCAAAAGCTTTGGAAAGACTTACTCAGCTCTCAGATTCCTGCTAGAGAGACTTAACAGATTATTCTTGTCACTCCTTCTGCTGAAGGTCCTCCCTCCTCTGCAGAAGTTTAATACACTGACTGTCTTCTCAAGAGAACCAGAGAAAGCAAAGCCTTACTATCCCAATCTTTATGTCAGTATAGCTCTCTATATTTCTTCATAAAGATCAGCTAAGACGACTGCATGATGGTGAGGATAAGTTATTCAAATATGTGATCTGAAATAAGGCTCAAGATGCTCAGAGATAATGGGAGGAGGGTGACACTAGCACCAGTACAGGCAGACATTTGGCAGATTATAATTACTTAAGTAGCAATTTGGCTGGGACACCAGGATTAACACCCTTAACTCAAATTCTTATGAGAACGCAATGAAATCTTTAATGACTGCAAATAGCCAGGACCTTTGCTTTATACCAAATCTGAAGCAGCAACTCTTACAGCATAGTGGCCCCTAACACAGCATAAGCTCACTGTTTCAAAGGTGGTGCAGGGAAAACAGCCACCTAGTCAGTCCCCATGCCACTCTCTACAGCACCCAAGTGACCTGGAGAGCATGTCTTTCCAAGCACTGTCACAGCCCAGCTCTACACAGCTTCAGAAGAAGGCTGGAGGAGAATGGTACAAGTGGGCATGGCTGGGGGCCAACAGAACATTTAACTGTCATTATTCGTACAGCAGATTCGCATGTACTGCAAAGTAGGCTTAATGAGGGAATGTTAATTTATATCCATCCACAAGAGCGTAACGGGGCTCTAACACTGACCAATCATGGGACTAACGGGTTTTAACACTTTGATGCGCTATGGGATCAGAGAAGGTTACAGACATGATAACGTCTAATAAATCCAATAAAAATGGAGATCAACCAAAGTAAGTTCCTGCATGTCAGGTATTAAATATGACTAATGTTGTTTGACAGTGTTCCACAGAAGGTGCATTGGAGTCTCACTTCTTCCTTATCATTATCACAGAAAGAGAAAGGTAAAGCACTGCAGGAATATAAATAATTTGAAAAGCCTCATAGACAATATTCTACTATGTGCCTCATTTGCACTTAAAAAAACCTGCCCTACAGACCTTATGTACTTTTAAGATTCATCTGAAAGATACATGAAGAAGTCTTCCAGTCAAAAATGTACATATTTAATGGAATTAGATCTCTAGGCAAGAAAATGTCACAAGAAAAGGAGAAATATTAAAGTGAATGCAGGGTGCTCCTTTCTAGTGCTTTCCTGCTTTGATAAATATCTTCTGGGATGTCATTTACTAGAAAGTCATGATTTAACAAAAAGAAAAACTGCAGTATAAAATATACCCTCTTTATTGCTCAAGTAAGTTGCTATTTTCATATTTTCCCTCTGTATTCTGCTTTTGTCAGCCAGAGGCCTTGATATTTGCTTTTATATCAGCCCCATTGAAAATGCAGTGATTATTGTGAAATATTCAATTGCAGAGTTCTTCTGATTACATGGCAAGGGGAGATCATAGGAATCAGTACTGCCACAGCCCTTTCTCTGCCTTCCAGTCTCATGCGAGGGCAATCAAACTTAAAAAAAAAAAAACAAACCAAAAAAAAACCCCAAAAAAACAACCCTGATTGCAGTGTTCAGTAATCACCCTGGGCCCAATGGGCTTGAAAGAAATCCTCATTATTCAGTCACATCAGCTCCAGCTGCCTTTGCTGAACAGCAGCTGACCATCAGCAGTGCTCTTCACCCATCCACTGCTGGCAAAGCTATATCACCTAAAGGCACTGTCCCAAGTACAAGACTGTAGAGGCCCAAGGCCTGATCCTGTCTTGCAGTCAGGTAGGGGTACTGCAGTCTATTATAACTTCTTTGGAGGGTCTGGTGCTCCACTGGTGATGCAGAAGGTTGTACCACAGATCTTCCCCCCAGCAGGACTTGAGAAGTGCAATCCTAATTAGCTCTTCTATGGAAAACATAGAAGAAAACATAGAATTCTCCCCCAGGATAACCTGACAAAACCAAATTCTCATTAAAATTGGCATTACTACCTGCAAGAAAATTTCAAACTCCCCTCCAATGTAACACATTTCTATCAGAAGAGTTCACTTCATCCACAATGAAATATTTTGTTTCATTAAATTGACTTAAAATGTTTTATGTAATCAGTTAAGCCCAGAGTGCAGTCCCTGCTGAGAGCTTTAAGTTGGCTGCATCCTGACTATGAGGGATGTCTTACACAGTGCAATGCAAAGCCAATGGAACCTTTCGATCAATTTAACAGAAGTATGTTGTTTTCAAGACTGTCAAAATATTTTATTTGATTGGAGATATTTATGAAAAAGCACTTAATATAGCTGAATTCATATGTTTCTGTTTCCTTTCTGTAAAAAACTGTCAATTTTTCAGACTACACTAGAATTTTCCTCATTCTTATACACGACCAACAGCTATCTGTTTTTTCTCATACTTTCACAAAAAGACCAAGAAGAATCTGCTAAGAGTTTCCAGACTCTTCTCAACATCTAGGTTTTGCAGTGATGTAACTATTAGAGTGATTTTCTTCTGCATGCTGGCATGCCATCTAGCATGTATATATTACACATATATGAGAACACTTAATACATTTCCTCAATATATGAAGTCTTCAACAAAATGTCTTATTCCAAATTTCTATGCATTTCCCACAACAATTTACCAAATCCCAAACAAAACTTTCAGTGTTCCTTGTTTCTATAAGGATTTTCAAGATGTCTAAATCTTTGCACATAGGCTGGAAAGTTCTGAATTGTCTGACCAATACTACAGATATTTTGGGGAAAAAAGGCAAGCGCATAAAATTAGGATTCCTATTTCAGGTCTTGTTTTTAGGCCACTGGACAAGACTTCACCAGAGCAGTTTCTCCTACTTTCTAAATGCAGAATGCTGCTGCAGTAAAATACAACCAGGGACATCCAGGATACCATTTATATCTTGTTAAAAAATGCCTGCACATGTTCACATCTAACTCTGCCGCACACATCTTCTACACCGATAGTTTGTCACAGAATCACTTAGCACAGGGGGAATTCACCCTATAAATGCTCACACTATATCTCCTTAAGAGATGTTCCCTCCTTTCTGGCCATGCTGACTGGGTAACAGATGTTGATCCTTGAAGCATCCCTGTCATCATCTGTATCAGCCCACATTGCACTGAACAGTATCGTCTGCATCTCAGAGAAAAGTAGTTTCAGGCTATTCACAAGTCAGCCAGACACTTCTGTATCAGTTATACTTGCTTCACATTTTAAAGACTTTTTTTAAACGCTGGTTGAAGAGTTGCATTTTGCAAAATGAGAAGCGTGAAGGTCCCTCCATAGCTGCCTGGGACACACGATGCACATAGGCATGTGTTCAATCACATTTGCTTGTTTACACATAGAACTCAACTACAACTGCATGTCGTGGAGGAACAGATCCAGCTCATGTTAACTTGACTGAGAGTTGGAGCTGATCCTAAACCATACCCCCGAAGAGCTGCTGCACTGAAGTACAAAAAAGTAATGAAAACCCACCAAACTTCCACACCTTCATAGGGAAGCATCATACCCTTCTTCCTTCTTTCAGTTCAGTTTTACTGAAAGTATTCACAGCTTTATGAGATCTCCCAAAGTCCTTCTGGTGGCTGTAAAGTGGCTGAACTTTACTTCTAAACATGAGCAAGAGCTGCATGTCACTGACATAGTCCCTTAATCCCATTTCTCATTGCTAATGCTGTCTTTCAAAGCAAATGTTTGTAATAAGAAGTCTATTTTGACTGGAGGTCCTAACACTGAGCTAGGAAAAAACAATTTTTTTTTTTAATGTAATAGATATTTCCTTCACTAAAGTTGAATTGTTTTGGATTTACACCAGTGTGACTCCTCTGACTCCTGGCCCTGCTTGGAGAGTCTAATGCTCTGATAAGCTTAGCTATGTAAGACAAGCCTGTATTTACATTCTATTAAATAAGTAGGATTAAAAAAAAATAAAAATCTTTCATCTTGAGAATTAGCTTGCTTACCCAAAAGCAACAAACTGTCTGTCTTTTCTCTATGTCTCGTACCTCATGGCTTCAGCTGTTAGCCCTTCTTGTCATCTTGTCAGCTTTCTCTATTTCTGCATTGCTTTAGAGCAAAATTCTCTCCCAGGGTAACTCCAAAGAAATCAACACAGATACACCAGAAGAGGTTTTGATTCATGGGACAAACCCTTCACTGATATAAAATCATGCTGATCTAATGAAGTAAATGGAGATATGCTGCTTTACACTAGTTGAGGGCTGTGCATTACGTCTGTAATGACAGACTGGCTATCAGTGGCATCTGTGTCCCTTTGCTTCCAGCCTGCAGACAATTTCAAGCTGCCAGGAGTATTTGCGGCTGTTATTAAACACTGTGAACTTCTCTCACATGCTGGTTAGCCCAGCCAGCCCACCAGCTGCAGGACTGCACTGACCTTGTTCCTGATGTGGCTAACAGAGACCAACAGCCCTGTGCTAGGAGAGTGCTCTGGCTACCCACAAACCAGGACAAAGGATTTTCTAGTGGCATTTAATAATTAAGATTTCTTTTTTTCCAGCCTGCAACAAGGGACACTGCAAGAAGTGGTAGAGATGATGCACACCAGCTTCCTGCTCATTAACACCCACTCGGGGAAAGAGCTAATTTGCCTTTGTCTTTCTGAGCCATGTTGAGAAATTTATTTCAGCAGCATCAGTCACATGAGATGATAAAAATGGTGCAAATCATGCAAAGGAAAAGAAGCTGCCTTAGCATGATTTGAGTTTATACGATGAATAAGGTTACTAATTAATTGGTAAAGTGCTATTTGTAATTGCCCCTCTCTGATAAATGGATTAGAACAGATGTTCTAATGTGCATTTTTTCTCATTGTTTCAGACACAAGAATATGTGCAAAACTGAAAAAAAATGTGGTGATCCAGAAAGCAGGCTCTGGGAGATAAATGGAGGGTTATGCAAGACAAAAAATGCCACACTCGCTTCCTGGAACACAAATGGCCCAACGACCCCAATAACTTTCCCAATATGTTCATGACATGAATGAAATGCAGTGTTCATAAATGTAGATAAATAACGCCTAATCACTTCAAACACTCATTTAGTGCTCTCCAGCCCAGGACTTTAGCTGCTGAGGAGTGAACAGCACTAGCTTAGGAAATCAAGAGCACAACTCGATGTTAGCCTGATCCTGGGGCGATGGCATGTCCCACTGCAGAGCTGTCAGAGGCCTGTTCTGCTTCATGCCTGGTGCCTGAGGAGCCCCAGTGTGACAGCAACTGTGCATCTGCATGGAAAAGGGACTCTTTGGCAATAATACACAGAGGCAGACAGCAAAAACCCGTTGTGCTGCCACTACTAGACAGCCTCGTCATCCTCTCAGAACTGGCTAGCTAGGCTTCCTTGCAATGGGCTAGGATCAGCCATCTAGAAGGTAGCAGAAAAAATGCAGCCTACATATTTTCACTCCTTTATACAGATTTGAACTCTTTAGGGCAACCATCACTGAAAGATAATGTATTTAGAACCTGATGCTGCATAACTGAATAATCCTGCGTAATCTCATGGATCTTGGAGAGGTGCAGGAGAGTCAAGGCTGTGTCCCAGTCCATAAACAGTACTGTGGAGAGCATCCATACGCATGAGAGTTACACACGTACACAGTCCCCTTGCCCTCCCCCAGCCCTGGCTGCACTCCTGGCCCTGGGCATTAGCCTCACCTATGGTGGCAGCAGTGAGGAAAATGGGAAGGCTCCCAGTGCATCGCAGCACATTAGCCCTCCACTTCCACTCACCACTGAGACATTGCCCAGCGACACAACACATGGGTGTCACCAAAGGGTAAACAGCATCAGGCTTCTCATCGTCAATGCACTGCGATCTGAAAAGAATTCTGCCATATCAGTTCTTCTAATGGTATTAAAGGAGGCAGTATTACTTTTCATTTGTCCAAAGTAATCTGATTGAGTGCAACATAGCTGAAATTTCATTTCCTATATCTTTATTAAAGCAGTGTCACTCTTTAAAGAGAAATGTTAGCAGAAGAATAAACAGAAACTATTTTTATTTTGCAGATTTTTTTTTTAAAGGAAGCAAAGAAGAAGGTAGACTGGCTCCATATTAGCTTCTAATCAACCATGAATCATAAAGATTAAAAAAAAATTAAAGGACTTGTAACTGCAACCTAATTAAGTTTCCAGCCATTGGAGGGATTTGTGTAAATCTGACCTGAGCCATTGGAGTTAGCTAGGGCATCTGTTAGCTCTTACTGAAGAACAAAGATTACATATTAATTCAAAGGGTGTGTGCAAGACACTTGTAGAATTGAATGGGCGTGACAAAATGAATTGCTTTATTTATTTATGGCAGGTTTTTTTTTGCTTTGTGACATATGACTTCCTCCAGAATGCTCTGCTCCTATTATCCTGCACTGTGACACAATCATCTTTTAAGAAATATGTAGTTATGTGATACAAAATGTTTGAAACAGGGTGGCATGCTCAGGTGGCATTTGCTCACAGAAACGTTCCTTTTAATGCTTTCATTAGTGCCTTTATTGCACATAAAGAGAAAGTATCAAAACTTCTCTGACAAAATATTATAAGAATAGAGGAAGGCAAGCCTCAGAGATGCTCAGATTATTACTGACAAATGCCACTGTCTGACACCACCTTGCTCAGTAGTAAATGAACTAAAGAAGTGCTAATTGCTTTGAAGTTAATGAAGACTATATTGCCTTTCAATAATTGGTGTTTGTTTAGCTACTATGATTATAGCTATCTCTTTCTAGCTGAGCAATGTAAGATGGCAGAAGTTCCACCTTTTACAAGTTTTAAATCCCTGTAGAATTGACAGAAAAAGCTGTAACCACAAATTGGTTTGCAATTTTCCTCTTTCTTCCCAGCAAGCTCTGTATGGTTATATTATGAACCTTGCTTCAAACAAACTGCTTCTGACTTTTATGATCCTTTTGTGATCTAAATGGCTATCTCATAAGATATTCCACTGCAGCTTCTTTTTCAATTGCTTTTACTGTGAAATGGCATTCTGGAGATTTCTGGGGACCATTTCACACTCTTACAGTATTGATTTGCTAAACCTGATGATAGGTTTATATTTAAGATGCAGTCTAGTATAAGAACAAAGTGTAAAGCTTATGAAGAACAGATTCAGGACTTTCAATAACCCCATCTTCTTGATGGGGTTTGCCTCTTTAAAGAAGGTTAGTGTTTTACGCTCTGAGTGCAGGTTGCTATATGGACTGCCTCTCTAATTGTCTTGGAATGCTTCCATTACACTGAATTATGGCCACAGAAAAAATATGGAGAAGATTACTGCTAGTAACTTGTAACTCTTCCCAACATAAGGTCAGAGCAAATACACAAAGGCATTTAGGAACTTAAATGGAAAAATGTATGTGAGATTGTTCCCTGAGTTCTCACTTGCAAGGATGGCAGAGGATAGATTTCCTCCTGGGTACGCTAGAAAGCTGACAACAAAACTAACTTGTTTGGGCTTCGGTGTTGGAGATCCACACTCTTCTTCAAGAGACTGATCATTGTACAATGGTTATGGGCCAAGAAAAAATAATTTTTGATGAAGTTACAGCATAAAAATGAGTCAGAAATGCTTTTATGCAGAGAATATACTTAATATTTTATTGGGCCAAACCACAAGCCCATGGCTCTGCCTTTACTCTGCCAAACGTTATGAAATTAAGAGATGGACCCAGGTAACTCAGTTGAAGCAAAATAAAACAATCAGGTATGCACAAATGAAATGCAGTGAGGAATACCTAAAGAGCAGGGGAATGACCTGACAGAGCTTGGGAGCTGAGTTCCAGGACATTTTGTTTAGAAGACAGAGCAAAACAAATGCTATAAATATGAGCAGCATTATACATACACCCAAGTGAACAGTATCGTGCTAGTGTTCCCCAAATGCTAGTGAACTCCTGTAGAATGGCGCAAAAGTAGGAGAGTGAGGTTCTGAGACAGCTTCTGGAGCGGAGGTAGTATTCAACTCTCTATACACCCGTACATGGGCAAATTAGGGAGAGGAACCGAGAAATTCATTGCAGTGGCGGACACAGGACAAAAGGAGTGGGCAATCCTTTATCCTGCAACCAAGACTTTTAGAGCAGCGATTAAAAGATCATTTGAATGTAGCACAAGTATATGTTTAAAAAAAATAAAAATTAAATGGCTTCTTTTAAAAGAGGAGCTGAAGTACATATGCTAGAGTATATGTCTGGAACAATCCTCTACATGTATTATTAGATGCATGGCTTTATTCTTGAAATGAGTGGATGAATTTTGGAGTATGTGCATGAGTGATGACATGATTGTATATGACTGCTGAGTGAGGTCTAGATGAATTGCTTGTTGATATTAAACAAATGAAGAAATTCCTCTAGCAATATCTGGAATAAGTGAAGACAACACTAGTTAGAGCTGACCAGGGTCAGCTTTTGCTTACACAACAACAATCTTGCATGCTTATTTCTAAGCCTAGCCTGATGTCTGACTTCTTTCTCTCTGCTTCCATCCACTTCCATTTTTTTGCTTTTGCATCTCTGTCCCTCAATGGTGTAGGATCTGCATTACTCTCTCAAATGTCACGTAGACTAGAAAGAAATTTGGGATTTTCCTTAATACAATTTTCATGACAAAATAGGAACATATAAAACTAAAGAATTGCC
>VYZV01034445.1:1034-45343 GCA_013401275.1 Pandion haliaetus | reverse complement strand
ATTGCATGAAATTCGTATGTGGTGAGTTAGCAAATAGACAATCAGAGCTGCCTTTAATTGCTAGTGAGGGACTTTGAAATGTGTTGCAGTGAGTTTTTTGCGCATTTTTTGTGACTTGCTAAATGAAAGTTTCACATATGCGCAAAAAAGCTGAAAAGTTCCTACCCTCCAAGATCTTCAGATTTCCACAAGAAGTTCTGCAAGATGTGCGGCCATTTCAAGATTTTAAAGGGTTGATCCATTCTGGTAAGCTATCCATTACAGATCACATAAATTTCCCAAATAATCATCAGTATTGTCTCTCGTTTTTATTACATATCTGGCAAGAAACATCTGTCAAGACTAAAGCCTGACTTCTGTCACAGCTATACAATAGACATGGACATTTTAGAATACCATTAACAGTCTGGATGAGAGAATGGAGTATGCTTGTAAATTAGCAAGTAACACCCGTGTGAGAAGGTGTGCAAGTATTTTGGAGGATGGGTCAGAATAAAAAATTATCCTGATGAAGTGGAGATAGGATCTGAAGAAACAGGATAAAATTTAGTGTGGACATGTGCAAGGTACTACAGTTTATCAGGAAAAGTCAACAGAAAAAATACCAGGTAGAGTATGACCAGTGAGGTAGTTTTCCAGAAACAGATCAGACTGTTATAATGGATTTCACACTAAGCATCAGTCGATAGTATCAGGTGGCTGCAGAAAAGGCAACCATTCTCTTGGGATGAATAAACAGAAGTATAGCTTGCAAAATATATGGCATAATTCTTCTGCCCTAAATGACAGATATGGCTTACGCTAAAGCACCTGTTTACCCAAGATGGCTGTTGGCAAGCTGGGAAATAAACCCCTACATTTTGCACCCCCACTTGTAAAACAAAACCAAGTTCTGTTTCTGAGGTGGTACCCAAAATCTGCCCATGTGCATAAAAGATGGGAACTACTGTCTGAAGCAGCAAGGTGCTTCTAGGTCTGTTCTATGGTATCCACACAGATGCTGAGGAAGACTTCTGCTGAACAGTAATTAAAAAATTTTTTCATTAGCACCTAATATTTAATACTTCAGAAATGTTTCCCTCATTGGTAGACATTGGCAAGACTGTACATTTGCCTTGTTTTACTTAAAAACAAAAAAGCCTTAGAAGCATACCTATATGCCCTAATGTCCTATAGGTTTGACATACCTGTATCTAGATATCTGTATCTACCTGTTTGCCTGACTGTCCATCTGTCTGTCTATCTATCTATCTTCATATAGATCTATATAAGACCTATATACCTGGGCACACTGGAGATAGCAGCATACAGTGTTTCTGTCACACATCTAAAAATTTCAGCTTACTTTTGCATCTCAGATCTTTTTTCACCACATTAAAATTTGTGATGTAGTGAGATAATTTTTTTAAAATTTATTTTTTCCCCAACAGTTTGTACTGATTTTTAATGCAAAGCACCTTGGGCTGTTTGTAGTAAAAGATGTCTTTGTCCTGTGCACATGTGGGTTGTGTACACAACTACAGCGCTGCAGAAGGCACATTTCAGAACAGTCATTAAGGTAGTGGATCCTCTGGGTCAGCTGAGAATAAACTCAAAGTTCGCAAGAATATTCTGTGATTTCCTCTGTGAAATATTTCAACAAGATCTTTAAAGACTCAACCAAACATTCCCAAAGCAAATTAAGCAGATGACATTATCCTTCCCTCTTGAGTTCATGCCCTGAATCATTGAATGGAGACATTGCCAGGGTCAGATTCCTAGCTTCAGTGAAGCTACAGTGACTCAAAATCAGTGCTTGTCAGCAGAATAAGAATAAACAACACTCTATCAAGGAGGGACTCAACTTCCTGGTTTTGAGAACACCACTTTACAAAGAAGCATACTATCTGTAATGGTAGGAAAGCAATTGGGACTACCAACCTGAAAACTTTGTTCAACATAATTCACATGTAAGAGTCTCTTTCTTCCTAATACCTTTGTCTGGATATACTGGCTGTCTCTCTTATTTTAGGAAATCATACTCCAATTATGCTTCTTAAAATAACCAAAGACAGAGCATAAAAAGTTTACCTTTAAGATTAAAAAACTTTATGCAAATACACTGAGAGGAGATTGAACAATCGAAAATATACAATGTTATTTTTCTATGGCTATTCTAGATAAACATTAGCAATACATGGGCTACTTTTCAATGTTGGTATCAATATCAAAAGACTGGAAAATCTTAAAATACTGAAAGACCATCTGTGCATGCTAGCAACTGCCAAATTTGCAACTGTGGTTTCTTCCCTGCTAATTCCATATTTTCCTGATAGATTAATGGGCACCATTTATCCAGAATAAATAAACATGGAAGGCTCGCCTTCCCCTTTCACTGTGCCTCATCATTTTACCGATTTCCACCAGACCACTGAGCACACTAATGCAAGTAAGCCACTGTCTGGATTCAGAAATTATCACATTTGGTAGAGAAGGAATGCTTGGCATTGCCAGTTTCTTTACAGACTTAAAAGTCCTTGAAGTTAAAAAGAAATACATTCAGAGAACTCCAGACTACAAACACCACAGATAAACTGCAGTTGAAGGATTCTTCTTTCCTTTCCCTGACTTAAATGAAACCTATGTGCAGAAAAGCATACATATTTTACACATACTACTCCTGTTTCACCATGTGCATCTGTCTTGTTATTTCTTTTGAGAGGCATGTCAGACACATATATTTAGACTTCTAGGTTGCTAATTTATGCCAGCTAGTGTAAAATTATAGGGTTGAGAATAAAGTTGCAGAATCAAACCTTTATATGTGCTTTGAAAGAAAATTTTCTACTATATACAGTAAGACTTCCACAATCCACTATTCGATAATCTTTCCACTTAGTAATCTGCATACCTGCATGCACACACATGCATTCACAAACATACATACTTCACGTTTAATAAGAGAATGATATTTCAGTGAGCTCTCATAGTATTCAGATTACATTGATTTCTATAAAATGTATTGCTGTAGCTGTGCTACCACATATCTAATAGAGTGTTTAATCTACAAAAGTCTAACTACATATATCTAACACATTATCTGCCACTTGGATGATTTCATTGTGTGTTCATGGGGTGCTAATTGCAAATTTGGAATGCAAATAGTACATAATCTTGTTAAACACATTTCGTTTAAGAGGAAGAGATACGCCTTTGCTGTATGTCTGCTGTCTCCATTCACTGTAGCTCCAGGTTTTGCTAAGAGGTATAAGCTGATAAAGCCTATTGGTGCATTTGCTTACATATCTTATCCTCAATGACATTATCATGGCATATTATATCTAAAAAAAAAAATAAAATTGCTAAGGGCTGGGCATCCCATTGGCAAGACACGAGCATGCCACATGCCAAGAGAAGCACACACTCCACAGATTTGTAGGAGCAAGGCAGTTGTGCAAGCTCTGACTGGGATGTCTGTTGAAGTTCTTCACTCCTTTCTTAATAGCCTCTGTCATCTCTCCTTCCTTGTAAATACACATTAGGTTAAAAACAAAGACTGGAAATTCCTCCACGTGAAGCACAAGTGAGGAGCAGCACAAACTCCCTAATCCTATGAGACAGGGAAGGAAGGTAGAGCAGCATAGATTCACCTTCAGCCCAAAAAACTAGCAGATGAGACATTCTGGTTACATTTTCTGCTAAGCAGTCTCCCACTACTTAATACACTATTGTTTCTAGTGAGCTAAATAAGCAATTAGAAGGTTAAACTAACCTAAAAGAAATTACTATAAAAATCAAGTGAAAAAATGTAATCTCCTTCTCTCCAAGATGCTCTCCTGGATCTTATTTATGTTTCTAAATACAGACAAGAAGAGGTAGTCCTACTCTTTATCTGTTCCAGACAGCTTTTGAAAGCCTGGACTTTATTGGAAACCCTTGCTTGAAACACCCTGTTCTGGGTTTATTTCCTATTTGCTTAATTTTTGCATATATAAAATGATTGGTTTTGATGCAATTTCTTTGTATTTACATCAGCATGATGAGCAAACTCAATCATATATATCCATAAATTCTTGAGAATATTAAATAGAAGCTTTAATTATTACTTAAGTAATAAACTCTGAGATTACTTAAGTAAAAGCTTAATGGGGCTTAGTGGGACTTAAGCAGATGATGAAGTATTTTCTGAAACAGGGTTATTTCCTGAAGACCATTTATGGCTTTTACAACCCTGACTAGGTCTAAAGTGACAAGTGACAAGCTATAACATTTAAGAAGTTGAAGAAATAATATATTCACAGCCTTAGAAACACACTGCACCTGCTTGTTCGTGCACATAGTAGCAATATCATGATTTTGAAGGGAACTGGTTATGCAGTTAAACAAATATACCAAGGGCTACGAAGAAGAAGAAAAAAATCCAACAACCCAGAAGGCAGTTAAAAAAAAAATTAAAATCTGTCAAAAACCCATGGAAGTCCTCAGTTATAGCTTATCCAAGATTTTATGAGGGGAAAAAAGCTTGACTTCTTTGAGCCAATACTGTTTACAGTTGCTGCAATGAAAATTCTAATTTTGTGCTCTAATGAACACAAAACGATCCATAGTCAACCTTGGCAAAACTTATAATGACTGTGTAATTGAAGTGACTTTGTCACATTAAAAAATATTTCACAAAATTGTAGGAAACTGCCAAGAAATAAAACTATGGGATGGGCAGTCTTGGATATGTGATACAGACAGCCGTATCATCTCTGCTGCTTAGTAAATGTCGAGCTTATAAAGCTGTGAGACATTCATCTGCAGTCGCTCGTCTTGCAGCATATTAAGACTAATTGTGAACTGCAGCAAGTGCTTCATCGTAAATGTGTGACCCAGAATTTACTTTTTAAAAACACTGCTTGTGCTGTTACACTATCTGGCACAATCCGTATGTGCGGGAGGAGCTGCATGGTAAGCTGCCAGGTGAATCTCAAAGGTAGAGGTTGTGTGACACAGGTGGACCTTCACAGAGTTCCTCCATTTTGGAAGTCTTATGGAGAAGGGGCACCGAAGAGAGAACTGAGATTGCAGCCCATTGGGGAGGATATAGCTTCAAGCACTGGCACGGGTAGAAGATTCTCCAAGACACCAGATTTCTCCAGAAATATCCCTGACAGAACTGGCAGACACTTGACTTGCAGGCTTATGCTCACCGTGATGCATTATCTGGGCTGTTTACTCTTCGAGTTTCTCCCTTCCCTTCCCTATACCCTGACCTCCAGGGGGGCCCATGCCTTCGTCCTCCAGTGGGCGAAGCACTTGGCTCCCTCCATCTGCCTGCACAGACGCCTCTCCACTGCCCAGGGACAGGGGCTGAGCCAATGGAGAGAAGGTAAGTACCAAGAAAGGAGCAGTTCTGTGTCAGCAAAGCACATTAGTATTTAACAGCTGCGGTGCTGAAATATAGAGGGATCAATTAATATCTGAAGTCCAAATTCTCCTCTGATATAACACCACTTACACAGAACTTGGCTTTAAATATCACAGTTTTGGTTTCAAATATGACTGAACAAACATCTTCTATTTACTTAGCACAACAATGACTTCAGCAAGCACCTTGCTTTACAGCAAGTCCTGCAAAGAATGCTAATAACATCTCCAAATGCAATACTAAAGCTTTTTTCCTGAGTATTCCTGAATGATCTGGGGATTGCGCACCTAAACGCCTTTAGGAGAAATAAATAAATAATCTGTCCCTGTTTTCACTGTGGTAAGAATTTTTGCAGAGATCAGTATTTCAGAAGACTTTCCATAGCGCTCTTTCACTTGAAAGACAAATCTGATTTGACATGAAGTTCCATTACGAAGAAACTGTTACATGTGATGACAGTGGTTATTGAAAATTGAAATGAAGTGAGAGGAAGCTAACACCAACTTGTATGAAATTCTGCTGTCTTTGAATGACACAGGGAACTCAATATATCTAATCATCAAAGTGAAGCCCATTGGGAACCGAACTACAGTTGTATTGCAGAAGGTTGCTATTTGATTGCTAGACTCGAAAGTGCTAAGCCATATGCCACTTATTTCTGTGTCTAAATAGCTTACTATGATTGATACTGAGGGTGGCTCTCCTCTTCACAGTGAAACAATCATGAAGACAACAGGAATTAGGAAACAGAGTATACAGATTACTTTTTACAATCCTAATTTTTAACCCTGTCAGTTCCTGGAGCTTAATGTAATTTATTCTTTAACAAATTAACTCCATGCTCTTTTTTTTGCCTGGCAGAACACTAGCTTTTGCATAGACCTTAGCTTGCAAGCTGCATTCAGTATTTTTTCTCTTACTACTGTTGGTGTGTGGCCAGACAAGCCTGATTATAAGGGCTCGGTGTTGACCTTGAGTGTAAAAATTTTTCCTGCTTTCTTTAGAAAGATTTTTTTCCACCATCCTTATGCCAATCTCCTTGATTTTTCTTCCTTACTCATCTGTCTCTCTGAATCAACCTTTTCCCAGCACTCCTCCAGCCTCCCCACACTCAAAGTCGCTTCAAGGTCAGCGGAAAGCCCTTGTACGTGGGCGCTCCACGTGTCCCTCCTCCCAGCTGGAGGCAAAATGTGCTCTGTTTACAATATGCTCAGTTTCCACTTGACAAGACCTGGAAGCTGCAACATATATCTGAACTTAGGTTCCATAGCTGGAGAGAGCACAGCACTGTCAAGATATGGCCCACTTCTACAATTATAGAGCCAGCAAACTGGCAGGGTCTGATGGATGGGCCGATACTTGAACAGACATTACATCTGTAATGTGAGAGTTACGCAATTCAACACAGCCTCAACATACAACACAAAACAAAAATCAGCTCTGACGTTACAAGCACCCCAGCTCCAACTATGCTAATCTCTTCTTTCATCCATGATCTTTGCAAGTCACATAGCATTACGGTAAAGTGTTCTGCACTTAAAGGAATATCTGCAGCTTCCCTGCCACTATTAATAAAAATATTTAATGCTATTGTTAGGAGGCACAATTTGATTACTGAACTGTTATCCAACAAATCCTGAAAACAATTCAAAGTAAATTTCCCTAATATGTCTATTTTTCTATCCTGCCAGAAGGGTTGCTAATGAATTTGCTGCTTGAATGCACAGACAGATTGGGAACTATAACTGTGCTGGCCTGGGCAACATGGCACTGGCACCAAAAACCTATCTGTACCCGTGCAAAGTTCTCTCTAGAGTTTGTCTCTCATCCAGAGGTGATTTTCCAATAAAATCAGCCTCGATTATTGCAAGAGCAGGAGCAATCCCTGAGGGAGTATATCAGGCAATTCAATACTAGGAAATGTTGTACTAGGCAAAATTAACCTTGTAGCAGTGTTATTTCCTGAAACATTATCTAGCTTTTGCCTTTCTTTCATATTCATCGATCCTAAATGACTGGATTTTTTTTCCAATTCTCTCACTTAGCACAAGATCATTATTTCTTTGTACTTGTATTTTAAAAAAATAAATGCTTGACAGACACCAGTTTTTCTTTTATTTCACTTACTCACTGCCAAAGTAAAGGACTGTTTGCTGTATGGCAGGCACTTTTTTTGGGGTATATAAAAGGTGATAGCAAGGAGGATGACCTTTATTCTGCCCTATTTTCATGACCCCGCAAGGCAGAGGAAACCTACTAGATATATTACCATGAGGCCACAAGTGAGAAGGAGCAAACAAACTTCATTGTTTCCTCTGACACCACTGTAAAATTAGAAGAAATGCCAACTAGTGGAGTTTTGCAGTCCAAAAAAGAGCAGACACAGGCCTACAGATTTCAAAGATCCTGCTGACAGCCTCAGTTAAATCCCACTACCTGGTAGCTTTATCCACTGCCTCTTACCAGGCTCTCCAAGGCAGGTATCTTCATCTGGAGAGTGTCTAGCACATGCTAGAACCTAAATAAACTGTATAGTCATATATGTACAGTAACACTACTTGCAGTTTTGTTCTGGTTATTTATCTTCCAGCAGCACAAAAATGGTCTAAGAGTGAAATTCAGGGGTATGAGATCTGAAGGCTGGTTCCTATGCTGGATTCAGCCAGCTGTACTGAAACCAGCAGAACAGGTACTCCAGTTTATACCAGGATCAGGCCTTTTCTTCAATTTTGTTAGCATTTCTTGCTTGGTTGCAATATCTTAATTGCTCAGAAGCACATTTTTAACACACAGCATGAGTGAGGAGAGAAGAATGGGTACTGCTTTGATCAACAGCAGATACATGCTGAAACTACAAAAAAAATATTGACCTTAACTTTTTTTTCTGTCAAAAGAAGGAATCAGGCAAAAAAAGGTTTTGTTTGGCTCAAACTTTCACTTTTTCACAACTTTAAAAAATTGACCTAAATTTAATCTTGACAAGCTGCATCACAATGATGGTGTAAATATGTTATTTTGAAAAATAACAAAAGCGATCCACTTAAAAAGAAAATACTTATTTTTGTCCAGCTGCAAGACTCCTGGCAAATTTTACACGAATGCCTGATTAGCTTTGGTCAGCTGGCATATACTTATCTCTGTAAATAAAAATACACAAAAGAGAAGGTTTCTTTAGCTCTCTGAAGTTCTGTGATGACTACTGAGCAACATGCCTGCCTTGGCAGCTGAGGGGTGCTTCGTGGCTGGATACAGCCAGCGGTGCTTGGTATTGATGATGCATGCTCAGATTTGTAAGAGATTAGATGAATGAGGTCTCAGAGTCTGTTCATCTCATTGTCTTGTAAGCAAACACTGTGCACTACACAGGACGTGTGGTAATTTAACCACCATCTACTATAAATTATACAGTCAAGTCAGAAGCATTTCACTATAAAAATGTATTGCGCTCATTTGAAAAATGTGTGTTCTCTCTAGGTACCTGTTGTGGTGGTAGCTGAAAACCTTAATAAAGCACAAACTATTTTATATTTCAGGACTTAGCCAATGTGACTCATTTGTACAGTTTTAAGTCCAAACAAACTGCTAGTCAACTAAATTATAACTTATTACCACAGGCTACAGACTTTTAATACATTCTGTGGTTGGAACAGGACTGATTTACCGTTTTGGGCCCTGCCAGTAGTTATCATGCATCATTTCCCTAGAAATAAAAATAGCCCTACTGTGGTTATCCTTTGGACTGATAAAAATATATCTAACAAGATGTGTCAGAGGAACAAATTCAGAAAATAAAGGTAAAATATTAAATAGACTTATTATTTTATGTCTAAAGTACTATATCTTCTAGCTGCTGTAATGACTTTGGAGTAAAGCAAAAGGTACTGCAAAAAGGAAAAAAGATCTAAAGGAGCAATTGAGCTCTGATAAAACCACATGGGGATAGCTGAATTGTCAGAGCTTTGCAAGAGTCAAAATTTACATAAAAATCAGTATTTAGGGATTAATGTGATATCATCAAAAAGGATTTAATGTGTGCATTTCTTTGCAAACAGTTTAAAAGTGGCAGCTCTATAATCTATTTCCAACACTAACCTTTAACTTGTAAGAGTAAAATAATCCTTCGCAACATTTCTAGAGTTCACATTCTGCTGAGGAAACTTAGTCCCCCTAAATAAAACTCACCGGAAACCAACAGCAGCATATGCATTTTGGTTTTCCTAGTGATACCCCAGGTGCTGACCCTGCTGTGAGTATTGCATGTCTGTGCAGACTCTACCACGTGGCCCAACTTGCGGAATCAGAGGCATGTGGGGTTTTTGTGAATTTTTGGAGGGACTTTATTGCTGGTGCAATAAACTCATCCCGTTGACCAAACTCTGCACCTGAGTAGGTGCCTAAATGGGCAGACTAGGAGTATCAGGGGCTAAAGAACATTGTCTGTAATTGCCTGTAAGCAGGGTTTTCCCTGGATTTCTACTGGGGATTTGAGTGCTTTCGCATGTTAGACTTAAAGTATTAAAACATAAATATGAATGGATTTCTCTGAGAAATGAATATGGGCAGGCAGTTTAGGCACTATGTTGTAATGGATTTTTAGAACTAATTTAATTGGTGCTGGCTGATTTAGTAGTTCGCCAGAAATAGTCTGATGAGAAACAATGGGAAGGAAGGTTTGGAAGCAGAGACTAACAGGTGGTAGCGTGGAAACTGCTTGGGAGTTTCACTGAGAATGAGAGTTATAGCAGGTTTGGGCTTTTTGTTTCTTTAAAAGTGGTTTAAGTCCTTTAGCAAATGTCCTTTAGGTACACATACACAAATGTCGACAGGTAGCTTTGGTTCATAGATGCCTATGTATAAATGTATGTACATATATATACAGATACATATATGTATATATGGCCATCCTCCCATACAATTATGCATGAATGGGAGGCTTTTTCAACATAGACATGACACACTTTTTTTCTTCTTTTTTTAAATACAGGACAGGAGATACCCTGCAGTGGAAGAGCTGAGCATGCATACCAATGGCACACCACCCCTTTCGTACCTCTATTGGTGTCTGACTTGACTGGTTAAAAACAAACCAACCTTCAGGCCTAGCCCACTGGCCTGCACTTTTGCAGTGGGAACAAAAGATCTGTTTATGGTTACTGCTACTACAGCATACATTAACTGACCCTTGGAGTCTGACCTGCTTGCCCTCCCACTTAGTGAGTCAATAAGAAAATCCTCTGGCTCTGCATGACTTGCTTAGAGATCAGACCTTCCATGCAGAATAAGGTCTATCCAGGGAGGGAAAAACAAGGTGCCACTCCAGCTGGTAAAACAAAGATATTTTTAAAGTGCAGTCAGTAGAAACAGTCACTCCTATTCCATGTATAATCAAGGATGAAAAGGCCACGAAAAATACCACTGCGCTTTGCAAATGAGAGGTCAATTGAAATGTCAAGATATCAAATGTTAATGGATTGCATTTCCAATGATGGTTGGGACAGAAAACCATACCAAGTCAAGTCAGATGCCCTTCTGAGGAGAAGATGAGTTTTATGGCAGGAAAAGACAATAAACACCAGAAGTCTTTCTGGTTAACAAACTTGTGGTTAATGGAAGACAAATATATTTTGATAATATAAAAAGCAGCGGGATTTTAACACAAGCTACAATACCAAAATATGTATCTGGAAGTCATTAAATCTACAGCAAATTTAAGCATATGCAGGTGTTTGGGGAAAATGCCATTGCTTTCTATTGAAGATTTTTAAAGGGACTGCATAAGAAGAGAATATAAAAGACACTCAAGGCAGGCAATGTTTTCTTCCCTAAAACAAGAAGTCAATTCCAATATTCTCACAGTTCTACAGCAGTTCATCGACTATATGGACCACTCTTAAAAGCATTCATTTGCCATTTTAAAAATCTAATTTCTCTCTTACAAAACTGTTGTATTTTGTAGTGTTGGATGACATCAGGTTTTAGCCAAATCATTCTTTCACTTGCCCACATTTTCCCAAGGAATTTATTCGGGCGTTTTCATGAAGGACTGCAATCTGAGGCATTTGTTTAGAGTGACATTATATCCAGTCCTTAGTCAGAAGGGCATTGCCATGCAAAGAACTCATCTCTTTAATATGGAAAACAGCAAAAAGAAACTAGTTATCTTCCTAACCACTGTCTCTGCCCGACATACAGCCTTCCTCTCCCAATTGCAGAGAGACTTGTCTTGTGTCTGTATTGGCTCACTGGTGGGCTCACACACTTAGAGCAAAACAAACGAAGACTCCTTGGTCTATACAACAGAGGTATGTAATATCAGGAATGAAGAACAGTGAGTAATCATTTGCTCTTTTGTGGATACTTGCGTGGATTCCAGTGAATATATGAGGAAAAGGGTTTAAAACAAACAAAAGACAGTATTTTTTTCATAGACTATAGTGCTCAGTGCCACAGGATGTTGTGGGGACAACAAGTATAAACAGATTTCAAAAGAGATTTTGCATGGAGGGTAAGTCCATTGGTACCTCCTAAACACAGGACGTGTGGTTATGGAAGTGCAAAAAGCTGTGTGCAGGAGGGTGGGATGATGCTCCCCATGGACGATGCCTCTGTAATTGCTGTTCTTCTTCCCCCACCTTCTGCCACTGGCAGAGATGAAGCACTGGGTTGGTTGACCTTCAGTCTACATTAATGTACAGGCTGCTAAGCCAAGTGTAGTCGTACTGAAGAGTGAGGCCTAACCCTGACTGTGCCTGGATCTGAGGGGATCCTGCAGCTCAACCCACTGATAAAAGACAACTGATGTGGTCCAAGTCAACATGAACATGACTCCTCTAAGCTCTGATGTGGGCTCCATTGCCTACCCAAGTCTGGAAAAAAAATCTGGGAAGAGTGATCATCAGTTGGGTTTCAGAGCAAAGCTGCTATTGAATTTTAATGATATCACTGTTCTCCCCCTCTTCCATCAAATCACAGGGTATATAGAAGATCACTTGTTCTGGATGTGTCCTAATTCAAAACCATTTCTCACATAACAGCTCTTTAGAAATTGTAAACCCTCCACAGGGTAAACTCGTCTAAGTCATGTTACCTTTTTCAGACTCAGGGACAGCATGATAAGGACCAGCAAATAAGAAAGTATCTAGGACACTTCGCATGTAGGAAATCCCTTTTCTACTACACTCTCAATGTAAATATGGATAAGACCAATGGGAGAAAGCAAGTGCTTCTTATAGGACAAGGGCAGCAGAGGATAAATAAGTTAAATGAATGGATTCTGTAGTTACAGGGGTCACGTTGATGCCACATATAGACAGAAAAGGGTCTTATGTTTTTGGAAAAGTAACCGCACTATTTCTACACCCCCACATACCCCAAAAGAAAAAAAAAAACCCAAAACAGTTCTGCAGACACAAAGTCTTCTTAGCTATTTTCTGTGTGCTTATTTATAGTAATATTATGTGAGATGATGCTACCAATACATAAAGATGAGTTCCTGTGGACGTGTTGTGTCTTGTAGTGCTACAAGCAACATGGAATTGAGACCAAGCCTTCTGAAGGAGCCAAATGCCACCTGCATCTATCTTCGCCATCAGGAAGTTCACACCAGTTAGTCTAAGCACCTATAGACACTTGCACACTAACAAACCAGCTGCTTGGCTGCTTTACTGAACTGTAGTAAGGAAACTTCCTTGGTTTTTTCCCTCCATAAGTGTTAAGTGCTGGAGGGATTCAACAGAACAAAAAAGAGCAGTAAACTTCCTCCCGAACATTAAACCAGCAACATTAATAAACTTAGCAATGAAAAGTAAATAGACCTTTTCTACAGAAGTTTTCATCATGTTATTAAACTAATAGGTTAAATAGCAGCACTATTAGGTCCTGTCCAAGGACTCAATATAAAAGGGAGTCATTTCTGATTCCAGTTTTGGGACACAAGAACTATGTCAGCCCAATGTAAAAATATGGAAATTTTTAATGCTAATTACAACTGTGAATATTTTATATATATATTTATATATGTAAAAGAAAAAATATATTGTAACAGATGTCAAATGCAGTTAGATTCAACTCAACTTATTAGTGCATGGCTTTTAGCCAAAAGCAATTCACATTTGCAGAAGTGTACTATCACATATGTCTTAATAACAGAAATGTGTTTTTTAAAAATGTATGTGATAAGTCACATATGGTAGAAGGAATCTGTAGAGCTTTCAGCCCTTATGACAATGGAAGCTACTAACTTTATTTCGCATAGCTGAAAAACATTAAAATTCAAGTGAAATTCTCTTTGACATTTGAGAGCTACAAAAGCAATGACTAAAAGCTAGACAAGCCTGAGCTGTACTAAGTGTGGCTGTGACACTTATATAAATGCAATCCATATCTACTACTGCTATCTTAAAGATACTATTCTTACTTTTGCCCTGAGAGGTAATATTTTAGCATACAATCATAACTGTGTACAGGTACCTTAAATAGTTACATGTCACTGAAAAATACTAGGCAGATTTTTCAGCTGTTTTGTTATGCAGAGTGTAATTAATATGTATAATGGATTCCCTAGGGTACTAATTGAAGCTGCCACCATGAACATAGTCAAAGAGAAGTTAAACAACCAGTTGGGGGAAACATGACAGGGTGAAATATGCACATGTAGGTGGAAAGAGCAAGACTGTCCATCTGGCCTTCTTCCACTCCAAAATGTTACACTTACTCAAGTCCCATAGAGGAATGATTTAACCTAAATCACCCTTTCCCCTCACTCCCAAATCTTTCTGTTGGATTAATTGGACATCAGTGTCACATACACACTGTTTAATGACTGCAAGGCTCAATATCTCTGTTTTATGTGGGTAAACTCAATTCAGTTGAGCTATTCCTGAGAATTTGACTCAAAATATTAAAACAAAAAAAGGTGAACGAATCATAAATGATTATTTTGGAGTTGTTTCCCAGGACTCTCATCACCTTGCAACTTCTGGATCCTCTGTAATGTGAGGTGAAAACACAGTTCATTTCACACTCTCTGTTAAACAACCACTAGCTAACAATGAATTTAATTCAGCTTGCACTGAATTTGAACTAGCACTACAGGCAAGAAAGGTCCCTTGTCTTATTAGAAGTTTCATGTGCTATCAGGTCCCTGCTGGATCCTATTTCTAATTTTTATCAGATTGAATGAAACATAAAGAGAGAGTGATTTATGACTATCTTGCATCTTGCCTAATCACTCCAAGGAGTGTTCATACACATTTTGCGTTCACTTTATAAGGTGTAAATGACTATACATGATGGAAGCCAAGTGAGAAGTAGAACTGTATTCTTTTGTTATGTGTGCTAAAACACAATGATTTGTGAGTCCTGTCAGTGCATGTTCTTACAAATACAAAACCACTCCAGTCCAAAAGCCAGCATGATCATCAAACTACTATAAAAATAAGAACATTTCCTCTGTCTGTAACAAGAATATACAGTTACCGGGACTTAGTTATAACTGCAATGATCACCTACTGAAGGTAAAAATATGTGTTTTATTGGTACATAAGAGCCCATTAAGACTGAAGTATTCATTATTTAAACAGAATCACTGATTGCTGGTAGCTTTAGCTGAAAATGCCTTTTCCCAAAGAGCCAGGACATCTATATAGCAACTTTCTTAATTTAATGATATATGTTTGCGTGTTGCCACTAGTGCCCTAAGATTTAAGAACTTCTCATAAAATGCCCTGGAAATTGTTCCCTGGTAGCTTGCTCATCCTTCACAGAGCCCTACTGTAAAGAGCCGAAACATACGTGTGTGTGTGTATGGTGTGAGAGAGACGCACACACAGAGTGAAGAAGAGCTCTTAATCAACAGGATGGCAAAGCCTTGATACATAGGTGCAAAATATTCCCATGTGTCTAGAAATCATTTGGCACATTCCTAGTTATTTCTCCCCTGTCAGACCTTCTTAAGGATTGCAATTAAAAATCATAATCTTTTTAGCATGTACAAACCTCCCCAAGGCTAGGAGCACTATGTATTGAGTATGATTGTGATATTATTTGGCAGCTATTCATAGACAACACATTAATTTATGGAAACTGGATGAAACTTGGGGAGTGCAATCATTAGGGACACATGCGAAATCGAAAGCTTTCCTCAATGATACTGACCTTTTTATAGCTACGATTAGGGGCAACTTGAATTCTATTATCTCTTTCATTGCCCTTCTTACTGTCCTAGTCTTTTTAGCCGTTATATACAACAACTTCGTTAAACTTGCATTTTCAAATGGATATACAAATAACTTACTTTACAGGAATGTTTCTCAATTTTGTCTTTTCAGCAGCCTGTAAACAGAAGAGGGGTGGGGGAAACAAACAATTAAGCAACACAACAAAGCACAACCAAGCTACAAGCAAACATCAACCCACAGATGCTCTTCAACAGTGCACACCCAGGCAGCCCGCCACAACCGGGGCAGAGGGCTGCAGGAGCTGGACCCTTTCAGAGAGATAGTGCTACAGGATTTAAATACTTCTGCCCCAGTTTGTGATATCAGTGTGGTTTGTTTATTTTTAATGGCCATGAGTGTTTAGAAACCACTCATTCAGGGCAACTACTTAATTTCCTGCTCTGAGGTCTGGCCCCTTTGTCACAAGCTATCTGTCCATATCCGGAACAAGAACAACAGGAAAAAATAAAGGGAAGAACAGACTCAGTTTCCAAAACAGTTTTTATTTGCCAACAACACAAAAGGGCAAGGGATGACCAAATGTTCAGATCAATTTCCTCTTGTGAAACCTTTGAGAAAACACACTCCAAATCACCTAAATGAGTAAATCTTTGGGCCTCTCAGCCTGCACCACCTCAGACATGGAGCCTGGTTCCAGTTTATTGCTGAACCCATTGATCTGTGTACAGTCCATTTATCATTCATGAAAAGAGCCAGTGATCTTCACAGTATATTAGAAGAAACAACTCAGATCATCTGTCAACGGCCCTCTTATTTCTGTTTCCCTCTCCACGGGGATTTCATCTCCTTCGATTCTTCTTGAATTAAAATGTTGCTAAGCAACACAGCTGGGGGCACCGATGGCAGAGCCGCACCAGTCTATCACACTGGTTAAGCTGCTCGAGATTTTAGTGGAGATTTTTTTTTTTTAATGCTTCCATGGCATCATTATGTAATCTGAACCAACCTTGCATCCCCTCTCTGATTTTTTTCAGAATAGGTAAATAATGTTTTAACGCAAGAGGGCTTGAAATATCACCTTCAGGTAAACTAGTGTTGTATCATTTCAGAGAATTCCTCCTAGCGTTTGTAGAGCCAGACTGTAATAGATTTAAATGTGGAAAGCGGTCAGATGGTTAGTGAGATTACAAGCATGGATAGCGGTGAAAGGCAGAATTAAGACAACTGATCCATAAACCTATTATAGTAAGGAAAATTTTAGTGCTTAATTACCTTTAGAGATATTTTTATAAAGCCTACCAAAATTCCAAAACTGAAGAGAAGGGTTTTGGTGAGGAATTTTAACCTCTGATATGCTTAGGTTCCCACATAGGAACTGCTAGTATTAGCGGTCCTGAAAAATGCTCACATAAGCCCTTGAGAAATTAAATCTTTTATGAAAACTGACTAACTTTTGAAACCCCTGGGACCTGCACAACTGGGTTCCAAATTTTGCCACAACGAGTTTTCCTTTGGACTTTAAAATGCAGCTAGTTTTTCAATATACCTGCTGTTTTGGCACTTTTGCCTCCAATCATAATAAAGATAAAAATCTGTGTTTAAATCCATGGAAATCCCTAATAGTGAGTTTAAAATTTGGGAGAAAGAATTGGAGCTTGTGAGAGCTGAGATGGGGCAACAGCAATCCTCTGGGCTGGCTCCCAGCGTGTGAAGAAAAATGTGTTTGTTTCATTTGGATTATATTTTCCATCTAAAGAATAAATCAATGAATGCATGATAGGAAACAATTATATTAATTGTACAGTAGGGTTGCTAAATAAAACACTTAAACCTCAGGAAATGCTAAACTTAAGATTGCACAAGTAAATGTTACAGACACAAACCTAATTATGTCCTCTCAAACAAGCCTATGACGAAATGGGGTCCCTGCCTCATTAGTGAGATAATGTGAGTTGTACTTCTTTCCAATGATACTCTCCCAAAGCTCCCTTTTTCAGCTGCCATGTGCAAATGCGGAGTCAGAAGCATGTTATTAAGAAATCTGAGTAATAAACTACATGTAACAACACACAAATGCTTCATTTAAAATGGATTAAAACGCCATCAAAAATGGCATTTCAGTCTCCCAAGCCTCCCACTAAATGCCAAGTTTCAGTCCCATCCTGCAGGGAACTAAAAATATTTTTAAAGCTCATAAACAGCCTTCCACAATTGCAGAAGTTTTTTTGACTGTACAGTGATATTTTGCTTGACCCTTCTATATACCAAATAGTTGGACTACAACAATTCGGAGTTCAAGCATGTGAAACTTGAATCTAAATCAGTTTTTTTCCCCCAAATCATTAAAAAATCACTACACAAAAGATGGTATCAAAATACAGATAAAGAAAAGAAAAACAGAAGAGTGGAGAGTGTCTAGGATCACAAGTAAATAATAATAACGCAGTTGATTCTAATACAAAGTAAAGTAGAAGATATTCTGGACAGCATGTGCATGATGGTGTGAGCTAAACTGTTTACACAAAAGATTAAAGAAGAAGGAGGTATTTCAGGGAGTGAGAACTGGCAGTGTCAAAGTCATAGAATATTAAAGAGCAGAGCCTAAACTGAATGTTTGATTTTTGACTACTTAGCTGCATTGATGGCAACTGCTTTTACCCTGAAAGAAATGTGGTAGCTTTAGGAAGAAAGAATTATAGATATATTTTATTTTCTTGAACCATGAACATGCTAGCACATATCTTTCCTTAGATTTTTTACATGGAAAATTTCCACATTTTTTTCCATTTGTTACTGGGAGAAGGCACTTTCCTAACTCTCAAGAAAAGGCACATGCTGGAGGGGCAGTGTCCTTCACACACATGCTCACTCATACAGAGTTTTAAACAAATATTGCAAATGCTCAGGTTAATCTACATGCCAGCCTAGTTTAATGTTGGATGATCAAGCAACTGGTCATTTCCTATTACAAATGATTCAGTTTGCCTCTGAGTGGGGCCACAGTGATGTAAAACACAGCACAGAATACGTCAGGGATTCTGTCAGAGAAATAAATGCAAAATCTGGGCTTCTGCTTTTATTTGTCTTGTAGGTGTTGCTCATTCATTTTTCAAAGTGTATTTGTTGTGATATCATGAGCATGCCCAGTGGCAGAAGATAAAGGAAGCCAAAATCAAAGTGACATTGAGTAACTCTACACATTAAGCTTTGATGCAGAAACATATTGTTTGAAAACATTTGGTGTGCAGCAGGTCTGTCAATTAGAGCTAATTATTTTTCTCTGATCAGGAAGAATGCAATCTTGTTTTAGGCAGGTTTCTTTGAAATGTATGTCTTTTATATAACTTCATTATAGAAAAATACTTCTTCCAAATTACTTTTTTTCTGAGTTGCTTAGCTATTGACTCAAATTGTCTGTGTTGAGTAGTTCTCTCTGCTTTGATAATTAACTTTTGATCATTACTGAATTTAGCAGCTTTAGTCAGATGTGTTCATAGCCATCCTCCTCAACTATTTCAGTGTTCATCGCCTTTAATCTTTGAACAAAATGATCTCATTGAGCCTCCATCAGCCTCGCTACTCAGTTAATAATTCCTGTTTCTCATCTTCATGACTGTTTGATTTGTTTTAGAGTTGATGCGAGCTTTTGATTATTAATTTAAGATATTTCACAGACAAACATGTTTTAAGAGTTATTTTTTTACCTTATATTCCTAGGCCTTCACAAATAAGAAACGGGTTTTAACTCCACAATGATTCCTAAACTTCATGTAGTAAAAGTACTATCTAGAAACAGAGCAGGTAGGAGGTCCCTAAACCATGATACATGTGCCCTGAGTGGGAGATGATGCTGCAAAAGAATGGAGTGAAATTGGACTGGTAGAATGTAATATTCAATGGGTGTTAGGAGAATTATGGGACCTTTGCTAATTTTGAGCTTGAAAACATGCATTAAAATAATTTAGGATGACTAGAAAACGGAAGCCAGAGTGAACTAGACAATCATTCCACTTTAATTTGTAATTTCCTTCTGATCTTTATTTTTACAATTATGGCCTTTCCATAATTGTGCTGCTGCTCTCTAAGACCTTATTTCAACAGCTGACTCTAGTGTTGAATAAGAAGGAAGAACATGAAGAATACAGGAAAAGCAGTAAGATACAGAGGATCATCCATCAGAGAGTATTTGCCCAGGGATGTTTTCCCATGGCTTTTATAACCGTGAATGACTCCTACCTCTTATGTTGCATTACACCTGATTTTGGTGCCAGTTGTTTTAGCATTAGTTCAAGAACCACCTGCACTGTGCTTTACTTGATCTGCAGTGTGGATATACTCATAAACTTATTTTGTTAACAGGTATTTAATTATTACACAAAAGATTAAACATGGGAATAAGCACAAACTGCTTCTAAATTGTGCACAAGGAATGCAGAATGTGAAGAATGATGCTTTTCTTTGTCAAGATCAATTACCAGACTGGCTTTTGGATAGGAAGAAACAGAAAAAGCACTCCAGTCAGTACAACTTTCCTACATCACAAAGACCTGAAGAGAATGAACTGACAAGAAGCTGGCTCAAAAATATCAAAGTAAAATAATTGGCATTTGCAGAAGGCAAATTAGATTTTTGGTCAAGTGTTACAGGGAAAGTGTCTGCTATCCAAAGAAAATATTTATTTTCCATTGCATAACTGAAAATCCAGGATTTTCAGGGAAAAGTATTTGATTTCAGAAAGTGAGGTTAGACAAAAAGTATTTTTTAAATGTCTCCTCACCCTCTTGATTCAGAAGTACTGATCAGCCACCTAAGAAGGCAATTGCTGAGCCTCAAAGAGTCTCTTACAGTGAGACAGATGGCACTTCATGCCATCAAACATGTTGGCAGAAGGAAGGCTTTAACTTTTTCCATGAGCTGCTGCAAATCTAACTTAGGTTAATCTCCCAGTTTCTAACCAGCTCTGAGTAATGAACCAAACCCTACTGCTTATTGACTGCACTGTATTGTGTTCTTATTCTGTAATGATACAGTTGGTGCTAACTATGACTTCCTGTGGAGGAGGGGAATGTAGTGTGCAGCAAACAAACCATCCAGAATTGTGCTGGAGATCAGAAAGCCCAAACCCAAGGGCTGAAGGATTAGTATGTGAAGATACCTGCGTAAATATGCATGTTGTGATCCTTTTTTTTAAAATTCTTTACTTCATTGGTTACGCTCACCTCTACCTGTCCCCTAATGTCAACAGAGGAGATTGTATTTCTTTCTTGCTAATTGCCTTTGACGTGAAGTTGGCAACCTTGTATTTGAGATTCTGTGTGTGATGTTCCGGGTCAGTCTCACCTCGAGGACAAAAAGCCCAATGTTGCTGTATCTAGGACCAAAAACAATGGAGAGGATTCTCTCCTCATCATGTATTATTAAAAAGTGAGTATTTTTTCTTCAGAAGCCAAACATGTGGGATGGATCAGCTAAGATCCATTTTTTTAAAATATCAAGTCACCAAGCATGGGGTATCTACAAATCAGAACGGTTCATTGAACTCCTGCTGTGTATGAACCACAGAAAGCTTTTCATCATTGCTTTGAGCAATGCAGTAACTTCATGGCTTCACAAAGAGATGCTCAAGAATACTTGAAATACTGGAAATTTAATTTCAATTAATGCAGTGGAAGCTGGGTAAAATGAAAAACAGAGTTTAAGTGACCAAATCTAGAACTGTCTGTGGGTTAGGAGTCATCTTCATCCTTGATGTAAGTGAACTGCTTTTAATTGAGCAACAACACAGATATATTTGGGTTTCTGTCAGCATTTTTTCCAAATCCCTACATTTCTACCAGGGCAATGCTGGAAATCAAACTAAGGAAGTGTGCAATGAAAAACGTGGGCAATTCCCATTCCTGAAGGACTATTCCATGTTTTTTTAATGAAACGGAGAAGAGCTACACACACTGAGTGCATACTACATTCTAAGGAGTGCTTGTTGCTTGTGTAGACATACCTGAGCTGATTTTAAATTAGCTAGTGTGGGCACTATGAATGTTGTTGCTTTTGTCGCACAGGCTCCAGTTTACTCAATGTCTTTGGTGAACTTTACAATACAAACAGTTACGGCTATCTGTCAATGAACAGATTTATTTTAAAGATAACTCACATAACATGTATGCTTATTTAAGGACTTTAGTACCAACCTTGACAGAAGAGGCTTGAAACAGTGCCTTCCTTTCCTAGTTATTTTGATATATGCTGGATTTTTTAAAAAATGCTTGTGATGGGAAGTTGCTAATTGTGCTAATTTTGACTCCTCCATCCAACAAAGGAGAAATTGTAATATGACCTTACAAATTCTACTGATTCTAATTTTGTAGTCCTACAAAACATTGTCAAGTTGGTTTACAACTGCTAATCAATATCTCATGAAGTCTAGTAGATTTAAATGCTCTGACAATACCAATTGACTTGCAGAGTTCTATGGCAGAGAACAGAACTCCTGACTAGAGCTAGGCCTAATTTTTCATAAGAATTGTTTTATTGGGGAAAAAAATATACAGCCCTGGTGACAGAAAAAGTTGGGAAAATTGTAGCTAATGGTCCATGTTTAAGAAAAGAATTCTAAACTGAAATTCTGCTTTGAAACATCATTTACTAGCAAATAATTTGTTACAAATTCGTTACAAATGACCTAGGCATAGTGGATGATACTCCTATTGTGAAAATATAAAACATCTAGCTAGGAATAAAACTCAGTATTTGTCATCATCTTATTTACTGATGATATTTCTAAAATGTGTGTTTGGTTCAAACCTCCAGATGTCTAGTAAATAAAAAATATCCATTATTTGTTGGGTTTACTCCATAGCTGCATTTCAACATGTTAATCACATGATTAAATATCTTGAGGAGGCAAAAGAAACAGAGAAAAGGTCAAGAAACATTTACAAGAGAAACAGAAAGTCTTCTCTAAATTTCCTCAAGAAATAAGCAGCAAAAGACTAGATTCAAAGAATATTCTGTAACCTCATTGTGTAGCTGCAGACAGTCTCTACAACCTGTGTATTCCTCAGTTCTAACAGGAGAATAATTCTTTGTATCTCCATCCTTGAAACTTACCTGAACAGTGCCGATATTTTGAGGTCTTATAATGAGGTGTATCTAGTGTGCAATGTCTGATTGCTACTTTTGCAACATTCACACGAATTATAACTTGCTGCGTCAAAATGGAAAGGAGGATAGTCAGACAACTCAGAAACAGCCCCTTGCACCCCTGCTCATTTGCAGTTTATGCCCTTTGATTTTCCCTTGTGGCAAAGGCCTTTATCTCATTCCTTTGGGAGTCCAACCTATCCTTAGTGTCTTCCCTACTCTAAATCAATGAATAGTTGCCTAGACTTGAGAAGCAAAAGGGCAGAGTCAAAGAGTACCAGCAGTGGCAGTGCTGGGAAGATGTGAATTGATGTTACTATTGTTCATGCTGCCCATTTATTTCCTGTGCAGGACTAAAGACTTTAAGGATTTTAATTTATACTGAACATTACATCTATACTGAATGTTAAATCTATTATAAACAGGCAGCAGAGGTAAACACACATGAAATAACTCTTTGCTGACCTTGGTCTGGTTTAGTACATTGCTCAGATGACTTAGCCAATTACTAAATTGCACAGCTCCAAAAATTATACTTAAGAGTATTGCCATGAAATTGGTTATTTTGTAAAGCAGGCATGCTCTCTGTGAGAGCACCCTGCCCAAATTAATTGCACTGTCACAGTGTGGTCCTGACCTGTCCCTACAAGCAGGCAGAAGGTCTGTTCTGGGAAGATTCATCCTGCCAGCACAGAATGGAGCACCTCCAACCCCAGCAAACCTTGCAGTGGCAGATGAAGTAATCTTAAGAAAAATTGAGGTGTTTAGTTCTCATTACTGTTCTTCTGGAATACCTCCAGGGGAGATCAACTTTCCCTTCTTCTCCCCTTATTCTGGCTGACAGAAGCTAATTACTGGATTTATCATGCCCTTTTCATCACATACTTTACGCTTGTTCTGGCCACCGATGAGTCCCTCCTTCAGACTTTTGCAACACCCTCAGTCTCAAAGCCAGCGCTAGCACTAGCCTCTACTGGTGTAAAAAACTCCCAAGAATTTAGATTTTGAAGTTCACAGACGGTTGCTTGGGCTGTTACAAAAGAGCGACACTGCAGATGGCCAGTGTAAGAAAGCCAGACATTTTCTTTACCAAAATGCTTCAGAAGACATTCACGATAAAAATCACACTCTCCTTTTGAGGAGAAAAGGGAGATAAATGTTTCCTGTGTGGTCGGATTAGTGAGTGTTGAGCACTGAGATGGCCTGCAGATATCACCGACTTCAGATTTATTTTTATAGGACAGTATGGTCAAGTCTGGCTTTTCTCTTAACAACAACAATGTTGATGTCAATCAATTATCTCACCTGCTGCTGCCTCTGCTCGGTGCCAAAACAATTCAGGGCTTTTGCATATGTGGCATACATAGAAAGGGGCCCTGGGGAAATATATTTTTCCTCCATGCTTATAATAAAGACTCCTTTAAAAAAAATGTGTGCACAAGCATGCACACAGAGTACATGACCTGTGCTTTGGACTGAAAGCTGCATGTCCCTCCTACCCCAAAAAGCCTGGCAGATTTCCAGCGTCTGGTCCTTATGGCTGTACTGTGGAACAACTGGCCTTTCCACCTCTATTTAATTAGTGACGGAGGCATCAGTTCTTTTTAAAACTTCTCCTTCAGGTGAATGATGTCTTATGGTATGGCTGACAGAGCCTGGCTGCTTCAGGCTGGTGGCATGAAAAACTAAAACCAAGAGAAGCACCTGTTTAAGAGAGCACTGAGGGGCTATGAAATGTCTGCTTACTTGTGGGGAAGTGAGGAGAGGACTTCTTGTAGCTGTATTTATCCATCTTTTCATTCCCCCTTTGTTAGGGCTGCCTGCCTGTCAGTATTTTCCTTTCCTATATTATTTTCTCTGCTGTGGGGGAGGTTTTTTGAGACTAGTATGCCAGTGCATACTAGGCAACCCATGGAAAAGACAAGTCAGTGGGAGGGACAGGGCTCCTCCAGCTCTTGTGCTGGTCCGGGCAGCTGCTGCCCCAGCATCCAGGTAAGAGCATGCCCGCAACCTGCAGGGGCAAACTTATTGTTGTTGATCTGTAGTACTGTGCACTCTACAGCAACCATTTGTCCTGAGAGTTGTATTAATCCCCTTCTTCACTGATGGATGACCTCCAAAATAACAACCTGTGTGGAAACAATTACATGAGATTCTGTGAATCTGAAGAAGTTAAAAGCTTCTGATAACACTGTGTATTTTAGTGGTGTGCCACGTTTTTCGCTCATAACTGCAGCAAGCTCAGCCCAGATCTGAGTGGTTACTGAAAGCTTCTGCTGATAATAAACAAGTATATGATATGAACCTATGTCATTACCATGTGAATTATGACCTTAGACATGTCAGCCATCAACTCTCTTATTACCAAAGATTTGTCTAACAGAAGCTGGAGTATTCATTTTACACAGTTGATGATACATGGTTGTTTCAACTAGTGTTGTGCAGAATAAAATAATTTGAATATCAATTAAAATGGACTGAGGTAGCAAGAAGAGATATATCTTCACAAAAGGATTTTTCATGGTTATAGACTGACAAGGTTGGAGAATGACTGCATTATCCTAATGGCTTCTTTTTTCATTAATGGCTTAATGAAAACGTTTCCCTACAATTATAAAACATGACTGTAGATCTTGAACACCGGAATGTGGGTCCTTTATCAAAACACAAGCTGCTGTGGCTACAACTGATGCTGCACCACTCTGGGATTTCAATGGAACCCAATGGCAGATAAACTGTTTACATTAAAAGACTCTATCAAAGTTATTTTGCACCTAGTTTCATCCTAATCCATCTGATTTTTCTATAGTGTTGACAAGATGACCTCTTTCACCGTGTGTGCAGTATTGATGTCATTACTGAAGAGCTGTTCTTCAGCCTTTCTGCTGATAACAAAGTAAATGGAAATGTAGAGAAACCTTGGGGAGGTAAACAGCTTGTTCAGGATCCAGCTAAAACCCAGGAAAATTACAACAGGAAAGGATATCTGTTGTTACAAGGAAAATGGTCACTGTTCCACTTTAAAAACTGTTTACATGATAAGATGAAGGCATACTGTGTCTTAGAATTTCACAAATTTTTTTAAAATTTAACCTGAATAAAGGCTTTAAAAGCTCAGTATGCATTAAAAGAATCAAAGCTTAGCCTAATGGCTGATCACCTTTTTGGACTCAGCTACGAAGTCAAATATTTTTATGTAATTACCACATACTAACCTAGCAAAAAAGAATTATGTTTGTGTAAAATACAAATGATAGAGCAGAGCCATGGATTATATGCATGTCTTGTGTTTGTATGGTTATCAGAGAAGTGGCAATAAAGTGACAATCATTAAGGGAAGGAGAAAAAAAATCAAATAGAAAAGAAAAACATCTTATTGATTTGTTCTGCCAAAACCACTGTATACATAAAATACTGAAAATGGAGCAGGTCTGTAACTGGTATCAAAGTTTCTTTGGTTCAAAAACACACAGAACACTAGCAATGTGCTTTAAATTAAGAGCGCATTTCAAAGGTTAACAGGACTATTCCTTAGGCACAAGAACAAAGAGGAGCTGGTTAAAGAAAATTGGGTACACTGCAGCTACTTAAAATACTGTATCCAGGCACAACTCATTTGGATGCCTTTGAGCTCAAAGCTAATTTGAATTATACAGAGGTGCTTTAAAGAACAAAAATACTAACCTGTGTTTTATCTAAGCTCCTTTAGCTGAACCAAGCTACTAATTAAAAAACTTCACTACTCTTCCTAATTTCTGATGCATTTTTTAAGAGTAATAAAGCCATCTAAAAGCTCTATCCTTCCTCACAGAAGAGTGTTAACATTAGCATCTCTGAAATGCCTTGTCATCTAATGCTTTTACTAATAACATCTGTCATCTGCCTTGAGTGTATCTCTCACAGCCAATCTGAAAATATTGTGCAGTAGGACTTCTGAATGCAATACTGATGCATGTGCCAACGTTCCTCTCAGTGACAATACTACAAGAATTTACAATCCAGGCAATGCTTAAATGTAACAATCCCTCTCAAATAATACATTAAACAAATGCCTACCTGGTATTATAAATATGTGACATAAAAATCTATTGGCTTGGTCAGTGTGCATATTAAAAACCATTCAAGTAGGTAAAATTGTGGATAATTTAAAACTTTAAAGACAGCAATTTTAATAAAACTGTCAATACAATTTTCTTTGTAAAAACATTTGACACTGATTATGCTGCTTATATTGAAAGAGAAACACAAGGTCTATATCTTTAGATCTTTTATTGAACTGTGAGCACAGCATCAATAACTGCTTCTCAGCTGTAAATGAAAATTGATTCCACATCTAACCCATCGTTTTCTGTCTGTCTTTAATCCCAAATCACCCACAATGAGACATAAGAATCAGCATTTTGTCTATGGGACAAAGCATGTGTCATATGGACAGCTCCAAAGTGTCTACATTGAAGATACGGTGGGGTGTGTTTCATATGTTAGATGTAGGCCGTAACTGCAGTTTCTCCAAGTGAGGCCCAAAAAGTGGTGACGGGAGTTTACAGCTGGGGTGGAATGACCTGTAACTTGCCTCACTCTGTATTGGAATGAACAATATGGTCCAAAGCTTTACAGATCTGAAGTTTGAAGGCACCTGCAATGAACATCTCATTGGACCTCCTGCATGTCACAGCCCAAAAAAATTCACTTGAGAACTTCTGCATCAAGCCCACAGCTGCCAGAAGCCTAAAAGGAGAGGGAAACCACAAGGTTTCCATGCAATTTGCAGCAGTTTGGCACTAATAGTTTGGATTTCCAGTCAGCTCTCACTTGCTGGAGCCTCTTAAGCCCTCTCTGGGGTGAAATTAAAGTGTATAGCCTCCTTTCAGGAATATTTTCTTGGTGATACATTGCTAGGCCATCATCACGCGTGCATTAACCAAAAAAGACCTAACACTTACATTAAGGAGGGTTCTCCAGATCATGTTTATAACTCTTAGGAACAATTCCCAGTTACTCAAAATCCTGCTTGAAAAGTGAATGCTAAAAGTAGGCAGCACATTCAGTAACAACCTTGCTAATACTATGTACAGAATACATAACTTCCACTGACTTCAACCTGGCAGTTCTCATCCTATCGAGAAATGAGGCTCAACTTCTTAATTATATGACTCACTGGAGCTACCATGTGTTGGGTTTTTCCTCAGCAGTGGGGAGAAAAGGAAGGAGATGTTTAACACCTGAAAGAGCACAAGGTCCATGGACCCCTAAATAAATGCAATACAGATCAGAAATAAGTGTGCTCGTTCATAGGAGTGAGAGAATAAGACAGAAGAGCTTTGTTTCTTGCAGGCAAGCTTCTAACAGTCTTCCACCATGACAAATGGTTTACTGGTAGTCTCAGAAGACAGGCTGATAGATCAAACTCTTTCCATGTAGCATAGACATTCACTAAAAGTTGAGATCAAGCTGCATTTATGGATCAGTGTCACTACCGCCCCTGCCATGTAAAGATTGAAGGGTCCCTAGCAATTCTCAAAGGACAAATCCTACAGCTCCCTACCAACCACTGTTCTCAAAGAATTTCAATTTCCTTGAAATACGAGTAGAGATAAAGATAACAAACTTGATTTTTACATACTGTGTTTTTATTAATAACAATGAGTAAATGCTAGCTTATGCTTCACATTGGCTGCAAGCCTATAGCAAAAAAAAAAAAAAATCAGAAAGATTGTAAAGACAGTGATTCTATTTCCTCATAGAAATGTTGCATAAACTGTTAGAATGGTTTTGAGCTGAGAGTTTAAATCTTTCATCTCCCTGTGAGAATGCGCACATGTGTACACCTGAATTACAACGGTCATTTGACTGCAAAATCTTTATGCTAAAAAAAAAGTATTTTTCTAACCTTGGGCTCCACAGCTGAACATTCAACACTGTAAAATTCACATATTGTAATTGCCTTGATCTGTCCCTCATGAATGAATATTTTATGTACTTTTTGGAAAAAATATTTTGCAGTCAAAAACCATTGCAGTGACTCTGTTGATGTTTATGTGTCTGACCAGTGGGCCAGATCAACTTTTCTTTCCATTTCCAATCCCCTCTCTTTAAAGAGGGGGCAGAAGCTGCTAAAGTGTGAAGGCACTGCCAGTGTAACGTGTGAGTGAAGTGGCAGAGCCACGCTGCTCAGCTTTGCAAGGCCTTAGTCTGGGATGCAGTGTGACAAAAATTTAAAGGATAGACACATACAGTCATTCATTCAGGAAACCTAAAAAGCTGCGGGATTCTTTCCTATGTGTATAACTTTGTCTATACCCTCTATTTGTAATACAAATAAAAGAGATGCAACCATACATGTGTGGGGTACATAGGAAAGATGAAGGTTTCCCTTGAAGTGCAGGGCATTTAAAAAATATGCTCAGCATGCTTCTGGTCCAGACAGTTCATTTAGTTTTTGTGTGACTGGAAACGTTCATGTTTGGAATCCCGAAAGATACCCACCATAATCTGTTTCTTAAGAAGATATTTGGGAGAGCTTAGGAGATTTGAATCAATTCTAATCACTTAAGTGAGATGAAGTTCACACTGCCAAAAGGAAGAATGTTTTATATGTACTACAAAATTTTGAGAAACTACATGAACGGTCCTTATTGTGCTCTCTTGTTTGTCTGCAGCTTATACTGTGAATGGTATTACTGGAAAGTCACATGGAGTTTTGGTGCAGTCTGAGGCTTCCTACAGCTCGGGCACATCACCACCACATAAGGACTCAGGCTGCAGCCCCTGAACTGGCAGCAATGTGACACTGTTCATGCGCATGATGCTGCCTTTGGGTAAGAGGCATGCATGTACCACACGACAGCAGTGATGTTTTCAGAGCTATCAATACTCTGCTGTGCAGTGTAGACATAACCATGTCTCTCCTGGTTGGGATCTACATCAGAGATGACACCTATTCAAGTCAGGGAGGGCTTTTCTTTTGGTGTCAGCAAATGCTGGTCCAGGCATTTGCTTCTTCATTCAGCAATGATACATGATTTTATCTTAGCCGTGTAAAATGTGTAAATTTGGCATAATTTACTTAAGTCACTAGAAAACTACTACTATAGGAAAACAAAAGTAACTCTTACCTGATAATATATTACCATTTCTAGATTTTGGGCATCTCAGTATCACAATGCCATTTTACTGGACTATTTGGACAAGTTTCCAATAGATCAGGAAACCTGCTGGTTTTGTAAGCCACCATGTTTGTACAACAGCTCATTGCACAAGTACAGGCTTTTGATCCTTTGGCTTCAGATGAGAGCACAACTCGGTGCTAAAAAATACTGACTTGTATGACTAAGGGGTCAACTGACACCAGAAGGTAAATCTTTCCTGGCATGACCCTAAAGGACGGATTAGGTAGGTTGAAGAATAACATTTAGGTGATTTAAAAATAAATAAGAAAGAAAGATTGCCTTATAATTAACATTTCGCAGGCTGAACACATGATCTTATGCTGACTTATAGTATTACCTTCCTCTCTATTGCAGACATTTAAACATTTGAGCCTATTGCATATGTAAAGTAACATGAGGGATGAATTTAACCCGAAGTCTCTTTTTTTTTCTGATGGGAATATTGAGAATATTAATTTCACCAGCTTTATTTCCCAGGATTATCCATAAAGACTTATAAAGCAGGAAGACAATGACACGAGCCAGTTTTCTGAAAATGATTCTTCATTAATGTCCCAAGTAGGCTGAGAGACTTTCAGTATTGATTTACCGCTACACACTGAGGATTTTCCCTCTCACAAATGGGAATTGCTGGATTCCAATTGCTGGACTATGGACTCCCAGCCCTTTACTCAGTGACTGGAACAAAACTTATGGACCCAATCTTCTCAGGTGCAACTATACAAAGGAATTGCAAAGTGCAAGCCAGCTCTGGAGTTGTGTTGGTGGTCTGATGTGGTCATTTTACACCCAATTCCAAAAAGGTCATAAATTCCAGAAATTGAGTGCAAAACAAACGGAGGCTGTTCCACAGTTAGTTTGGTGCAATGGAGGATAGAAACTCAGAGCACATTAGCTATTGCTGGGTGATGCCATGTGTGGTCTCTTACTCCAAGGCTAGTAAGTCACGTTTTGGTTTAGTTTTATCCACTTCACAAAGTTAATTCAGCAAAACTGACAAAATGTGTTCCTATTTAAGAATAAGTTTCCTCCAAAGAGGTTCTATGCAAAAGCAAGATTTAAGCTAATGGATTCTGCAGCACCCCAAAACGCTTCTGATGCAAATACAGTAACCCAACAGGGAATCACATTCAAGCAATGAAACAACTTTGTCAGATTATACGGTCTACGCACCATATCAGATGTATTTACCTGTTCATTGTCATCTTCATCACTGCTGAGCTTCAGATCATCCTCAAGCATTCTGAAAAAAAAAGACAATACAGAATTACATTTAATGAATTAACTTTCTATACAATGGGCTGAATCTACCCTTCAGCAGAGTCAGAGGAAAAACTCCCTTTCAATTCAACAACAGCAAAATCAGATCTGTGATAAGTAAACTGATGAATACTCCATGTATGTATACATTAGTCCTTCTATGTGATGCTAGGTAAGAACAAATGACTTTCAGACTCATCCATTGTAAAGTTTGGCAGTCAGCTCCTCTTTCATGTCCTTTTTTATTTGCACATTGTCTCTCGGTAATTAGCCCATATACACCTATGTGTATTTCTAAATCAGAAGGTGGAAGGGAAATTCAGCTCTGAGACTGTTAAAAACTGAGAAAAAGTCCTCCATATTTCATTCTTGATCTAGGGCATCACTGATCTTCTCTGTTGCCAGTACCAATCCCCACCTTATCAAACTGAGAATGCAAAGTGGAGAATAGCAAGAAGAGAAGGGGCTTATTTGAGATTTGATGGCACCTCACAGTTGTTAGTATCTGAAGGCAGAGCAAATATTTTCCAAGGTAGGAATCTGCTATTTAATATCCCCATTTTTATTTGTTTTTGTTTTTGTTTTAAAATACAGGGAATTCTCATGTTACTGCTCCCTGCCCTTGGTTAAAGGGGAAGGAAACTCCTAAAAGATGTGGCTGTCCCAGTGCCTCCTTCCTTTCCTTCGGCAGAAGAAAGAGTTGAATAATGCATCTTACTATATTGACACTTATATTACTTCTCTTTTTTTTAATCCAAGACTTGGGTATGGCAAAACATATGGGGTAAGAAACCATATTATTTGCTGTTACATATGTGCAGAAAAGGTCTCTCCTTTCGAGGTCTGTCTACCTAGAGAGACATGACTAGCAGCCACCAAGTAACTCCCATACAGCTTCCCATATATTCATGCTTTTATCTGATGGTCCTCCTCAGAGCTTATATTCCTTTGGGCACACTTCTACTTCACACCCATCTTTTCACCTTGACAAATTCTCTTATCACAAGATGTTGTATGAATGAATCAGCACATCTCACCCAAATCCACTGTGACAGCCACTAAAATTGCTGAGCTTCCTTTCTCCCAACCTGAGCAACCTTACCCATGGCAGGAGGCTCGCAAATTGCAATTACTGTTTCCTTTCTGCCTTGATGGAGACTGAATACTATGATTTTTTATTGTTAGCCTTTAAATAACTGTAGCAATCAATAGATGTTCTGTTAGGAAGTTGGTTTTTTTTTTATTTGAAGACTACCAGTAAATCATGGAAGCCTCCTGGTATAAGGAATTTTAAAGAGGGGACAATAATCCCAATGTGGAAATATCAGAAGGTTTGAAGCCCTGCTGGTGCTCTTAAAAAGAGAAAGTGCAAGGAGATCTTTAAACCGGTTTCTAAGTCATCTGTCTTTTGGTGACCTCTGTTGTCAGGCAGCTCAGTGGTTACAAAGTATCTGGACACATAACTACTAGTCATTAACATCTTGATAAATGGCAGATGCCTCCCTGTAATATGTGAACCCATAAAAGTAAGACTGTAGCATGGATAAAGAATCTAAGTAAGAATTTGTAGTGGTGGGTTGACCTTTGCTGGATACCAGGTGCCCACCAAGCCACTCTATCACTCCCCCTTCTCAACTGGACAGGGGGGAGAAAATACAACAAAAGGCTCATTGGTCGAGATAAGGACAGGGAGATCACTCAGCAATTACCATCACAGGCAGAACAGACCTGACTTGGGGAAAATTAAAAAAATTTATTATCAATCAAATCAGAGTAGGCTAATGAGAAATAAAACCAAACCTTAAAACACCTTTCCCCTACCCCTCCCTTCTTCCCAGGCTCAACTTCACTCCTGATTTCTCTAACTCCTCCCCACCAGCGGCACAGGGGGATGGGGAATGGGGATTTTGGTCAGTTCATCACATGTTGTCTCTGCCACTCCTTCCTCCTCACACTCTTTCCCTGCTCCAGTGTGGAGTTCCTCCCACAGGAGACAGTCCTTCATGAACTTCTCCAATGTGAGTCCTTCCCATGGGATGCAGCTCTTCACCAACTGCTCCAGCATGGGTCCTTTCCCTGGTGCCTTCCTCTGGATGCAGTCCTTCAGGTACAGACTGCTCCAGCGTGTGTCCCCCACGGGGTCACAAGTCCTGCCAGAAAACCTGCTCCAATGTGAGCTCCTTTCTTCACAGGGCCACAGATCCTGCCAGGAGCCTGCTCCAACACAGGCTTCCCGCGGGGTCACAGCCTCCTTCAGGCATCCACCTGCTCTAGCATAGGGTCCTCCATGGGCTGCAGGTGGATATCTGCTCCACCGTGGAGCTCCATGGGCTGCAGGGGGACAGCCTGCCTCACCATGGTCTTCACCACAGGCTGCAGGGGAATCTCTGCTATGGCACCTGGAGCACCTCCTCCCCCTCCTTCTTCACTGACCTGGGTGTCTGCAAGGCTGTTTTCTTACATGTTCTCACTCCTCTCTCCGGCTGCCGTTTCTGTCTCTCTGCAACTTTTTTCCCCTTCTTAAATATGTTATCCCAGCGGTGCTACCACTATCACTGATGGGCTTGGCCTTGGCCAGCAGCAGGTCCATCTTGAAGCCGGCTGGCATCAGCTCTGTTGGACATGGGGGAAGCTTCTAGCAGCTTCTCACAGAAGCCACCCCTGTAGCCCCCCTGCTACCAAAACCTTGCCATGCAATCCCAATACAGATTTTTTCAGGAAATATTAATCTTTAAAGGCCTGGACTTTGGCAATGAACAGGAACTTTTAATGTTTATCTAGCAGGCACATTTATTTGTTTCCCCAGTGTCATTACTTGCTGTGCCATTCTCAATGTCTCGCTGTACCTCCATCTATCCACAGTCCCAGATTGTTATCTGCAAGTCTCATTACACACCAGAAGGACAATACCCCCAGGAAACCAAGACCATCTTCATACAGGACTATATCATTCTGACTTTTAACTCTAATTCAATCCTACACTCCTACTTTTAAACCTACATCTCACTTTAATGTGTAAATTATCCACTGCTTTAAAGCAGCACTGCTAGATAATGCGCTCTATTATTATTTTTTAATGCAGATCTAAGAGGACATAATGCAAAGGATCTTTTCATGAATGAAGCCCAAAGGGTCGTGTTTTTTTTTTTTTTTTTTCTTTCCAGCTATCTTTTTTTTCATTTGTTACATATTAAATTCTTTTTTGACATATCCTGGCAGAAATAAACCAAAAAGGACAAAGGAAATTCCATATTGGATAAATGGAAAGAACAAAGAAGAAAACATAAAAAAGATAAATGAATACACTTACTAAACTAACCAAACAGCCATCTGAAACGGCTGATTAATAACTGTCCTCATACAGTCTACACTGCAGACACTTTCTAACAAGTACAGTAAGTGCAAGACATGTTTATTGAATATTGAAAAATATAAAATGGATATAAAACATGATTAGTAGGAAGGACAACTGTTAGAGTCGGTTTCAGATAAACTAAATTTGCAGGATTTATGGGTTCCCTTCAAGAGACTAATGGATGTTTAGACGACTAGAGAGAGGAAAAAAAATGGATTTTGGTATTTCTTTAGCAGTTCCAACCTTATCAGTTGGAGTATATAATTCTTCTTAGCCTGTTCTGCTAAATGAAGAATATGTCATCCCATTCGGTTACAAAACTCAAAGGTTAAACAACTAAACCACACAGCTTCTAAAATGCATCACACTCTCCTGGCAGAAGGAATAATTAAAGAGAAACTGAGTACAGTATCAACAATAAATATATGGTAGCCAGAGAAGTGAAGGAATAAATTAAAAATACACAGCATGTGCAAATGAAAGTAGAATGCTGAAGAGTTCAAATAACCTGTTCCCAGAGGATATTGGTTAGAAGAGGTAATATTTTACAGAAAGCAGAGGACTAGATGTTCTTGACAATTTTAAAATATGCTTAATATTCTGAAGACATGGGTCAGAGTAGCTTGTACTGTTTAATGTTTCTATTAACTCTAATTTATAAGCAAGTAGCATCTGATCACACCCAAAGCCCAATAAGGGCTTTTTAAGATTGCCAGCAACCTTAATCCAAGGTGACTATTTCACTATCATATCGAGAGAGGTAACCCATTTCAGCTTCAAAGCCCTGAGACAGAAGAGCTCTGTATCTACAGGTCTCTCAAACACTGCCTGGATGGTTTGAACATGAAATTAGGTGCTCTTCAGTGACAGATCCCTGTAAATACGCATACGATCTATTCTGTTCTATGTAATTGTTAACCTCAGAAACACCCAGACTGGAGATTACAGAGTATATTTGTTATGAAGATCAGGCCAGCCATTAATGAAGGCCAATTTGAATGAAAACTGTCAATGAGGGCAAATCAAAGAGAAGACTGCCTGTATCAGAAAGCTATCTCCAGAGGTGTTATGAATTCATTTTATTTCCTATTCTTCGCTGACCCAGCTGACATTATTATTGAATATACATGTACTTGTTTGTCTTTTCATCCATAGCTAATGCAAAACACCACTTTAGGGAAAGAATGGGATTAAGTAGGATTTTTTATTTCATTATTAGAGCAATGCCATTTACTCTAACAGTTGCAGTTGTGTCAGCACATTTACTATAATCTATAATTTCCAGACATTTATAATTTGTAGTGCGAAATTATTGCAAAGCAGAAATTTTGGGACAAAGCAACGCATTTATCTGTGGTGTAAATAGGGGCAATCTCATTGACTGACTACAATACCCACTTCCTCCAGGGATGAATCAGCTCCCAAAGCAGATTGTTCCTACCTTACAAATTTAACTAGGCAAATAGCTGAATGAGGGCTTTATTAGGATGAGTTCTGTAAAAAGTCTCACTAGAAATAGTAACAACAAAACATTATTTTTAGAAGCCTTCAACTTGTACCAGGCCTCAGAAGATGATGAGATGGACCAAAATAAAAAAGAGATATTTTTATAACAGTTCATTATGATTTTGGCATAGCAAGCTAAATTTTTATCTTCTCTCTTTGACTCTTCACACAGTTTCCAAAAATATAATTAAAAAAAATGCCATAATAATAAACCAGTTTAAACATAATCAGAAATCCCTCTGTATCTGTTCTCTTAACAGACAATGTCAAAAAATTATGCAAGTCCCATCATGGCTTCTGTTTCACAGTGGGACAGACCCTGTTTTATACATTTTTCCTGTCCATGTTCAGCTTGAATGAGTCATGGAGTCCCTCTAGCCACTCCTAACAGTTGTTCCAGCATGAGTTACTCAGTTACAATAGAAGTCTAGGCACATTTTTTAAAATGCCTCGGAGAAGTCATGAATGGTGAGAGGCCAAAGCTGAAGAGCAAGATGACCTAGGACTTGATGAGATTATTGGGGTCACTGAAACAGGTTTTCCCACCCATCAGTGCTGTGAGGAGCAAAGGCAGCAGAACCTCAACTCAGCTCTGGGGTCTGGGCTGAAAGTTACTGGGGTGTCACCAAGCTCAGCTGCATGCACACTGAAATTGGACTTGCAGCCCATCCCGACTGTTGAGTTTCAGCAGGTGTTTTGTACACACGAGACCTGCTGGTTTGGGATCCTGTGACTGAGCAAGTGAGGATTTGATTAGGAGATGCAAGATAATCTCTTCCCTGAAAATGCACTATCACAATATAATTCAATTTCAGATATTTTTATAGAAGACTGAACTTCTTAAAGGAGTATTTTCACAGCTCAACATCCTTTTTTCGATTTCATGTATAACATATTTAAATGCTTTTCACAAGTGAATAAGGTCTGGATTGCCAGCAAACTTCTGAAAATGATATGCATTTCTTCCTGCTCTGGTTGTGTATGACTGTGATGGCAATACACTGTGTTTATATTAAGATGTTATAAGGTTGGTGAGGCAGCTTCATCAAGGAGGAGGCGCTTAAAAGGCAGCCTAAATAGGATGAGGTTCTGTACTTCTAATTTGCTCTGGGATCAGTTCATCACTGCAATGGAGCTCCACTCAGATGTAAAAAAAAGCCTTGTGGGAATGAAATGGATGGAGAAGAGGGGATTGCAAGGAGACAGCGAAGGGAATACTGGGCAATTCCCTCATCCTGAGCTGCCCAGAAAATTAACTCACTCATGTCAAACCATGTTTGTACAAAATGCATATCCTGTCTGGGTCATATCACAAGTGTTGCTTCTGCAGGAAGGAGTACAGGCAATGGTGTTAACCAGACATACAGACATGCCATTCTTTTCTTGCCAGGTTTGTCTCTGGTAAAATGGGAATTTATTTATAATATTCCTGTTTTTCAAAATATTTAGTCCATTTGTTTTTGTAAATCTGTAACATTTTCCTTGCAACCTCAATGGGCAAACCATGCTTCTGTCCCATTAGCGGGATAGGATGTATGCTTAAATTTGGCTGAAAAGAAAAGGTAACCATGAAACTGCCTAGTGACACAACAGACACAGCAAAACACTGATAAAGTGAAGCAGTGGCTAGTGCAGGAAGATATAGAGGATGTGGGTGCTCTCCAAGGAAAGAGTTCCCTCCTTCTTCAATCTTCCACTGATACAAAAGGACAATTTTAAATGGAGGTTTGTGTGATTTAGAATGGAGCAGCATGTGCTACAACCAGTTATTCTGTTAGATATTAAAGAGAGAGCTTAGACTTTTATAGCAAATTTCTCTTATGATACTTAGTAAGACTTAAATCCATAACAGGCAAGAATGAAATAAATGTCTTTGAGGTGAAAAAAGTAGTACATTACTATCCTGAGCTATAAAGCCCTTGTTACACTCCTGTTTGCAGCAATACCTATGTGGAGGGAACACTGACCATGCAAACAGTGAATAGCACTGAGATGCAACCTTTTCTACCCCTGAACTTTCATGCAAATAAGGCCATCAGTTCAACACAATCTATGTTGGTTTACCCTATGGACTTTATACCAAACTTGTTTTTCATTTTCCTAGTGCATTTCTCTGTAGTATATTAGGCTTCTCTGAGAGTGGTAACTCAAAAGGTATCATGCAAATGACAAACTGTATAATGGAATTCAGACATATTTCGAGAATGTGTTGCATACACTGGAGCACAATTTTATCATTTATCAAGGGGGAAGAAGGGGGCCTACGTGTGTGAAAACATCTAACAATAGATTTCCCCAGAGAAGTTCATAATTCAGTGGACAAAAAACCTGGGGAAATGAAAATAAATGGTAGAGTAATTCCAAAGGAAAAAAGAAGATCTTTTGTTTTAAAACATCCCATCGATAAATCTTGAAACCTGATATTCATTCTTTTGCTGAAATGTGCAAGTCATCTTTAAAATATTTCCTCTGAGATACTGTAAGAGTTACGGTAAAAGAAAATCTCAGAAGATTAAGTGGAATTTACAAGCACCATTTACATTAATAGTCAGGGCCACTTGTCCAGCAATTTTACACATACTTAAATACAGTTTATTAATTTTTCCTTCTCCTCATCCACCATTATCTTTCATTACATTCTTGTCAATGATGAGGTCAGTCTGGCAAGCTCTTACTCACAGGAGTAACTTCTACTCATTTGAGTAGTTTCAGTGGCCTGAAATTGCCTCTCCTTAGAAAGAACTGAAGTCAAGTCTCGTGTCTTCAACACAAGAAAGCCTGTGAACAATAGAGGTACCTGGTCTCTTCCCTCCTGCAGGAGAAGGCACACATTAGCCTTATAACATGGTCAGCCTCCCTCTGGCCCAGCTGATGGAGAAAGATGGCTTGCTAAGAAACACTCCATTTTGTGTTGTCACACAGCCTGCCTTAGTGTTCCTGGCACCATATCAGTAATTAGTGTAATTACAGCTGGTGAGAGAGAAGTAACCCCTGTGGTTATCTATTAGGTACCTCACAATCAGAGAGTGCACTTCATTACTCATCTCTCTGTATCATCTCTTAATTTCAAAAGGATTAAGCAAAATTAATTCTTTCAGTAGAAGAATTTCTTTATCTAGCCATCCATTAATCTCTATGTATAAAAAGCTGTTCAAGGCAACTAAAATATTAAGTTGCTACTAAGTGCATTATAACTACTGCTCTGTTGACAGGCATTTTGTTTTTTCATTAAAGCTGAGATAAGAATTTTGGGAGAAGGGAGAAACCTACTGCTAAATTTTATCTGTATATTATAAGTGTAGATGGAAATCTGTATGTTTAGCATGAATAACACAGTAGCATATCCAATAACTTCACATCCATATTGAGGTTCAATCCTGCTCCGAAAGAATACTTCCAATAGAATGGGAGCAGAATTGGGTCAAAATATTTTAATAGTGCAATAGGCAGTTTAAATAGCCAAAAAAAGCAGCATCTTTTTGTTTCAAGCTGGTGAGTTGATATTTTTGTCTTAATAACATTAGTACCACTGTTTATGCCTTTTGTCTAGAAAAGTGCAATCTCTGTTAGAGTGTGTCTCACTCACTGTCCAATGACTCCTCAGTACAACGTACCTCTCTGTTTGGCAAGGCCTGAGAATGAAGCATTATTGAAGCAAAATAGAGGGGGGGGAAGAGAGAGAAAAGACAGACAAGAACAAAGAAAAGTATGGGTCCAACAAAAATACAGGGAGGGACTAATAACAGTTTCTAAAAATGTCAGTGTAAAACTTGTATTCTTCAAGCTTTTGAAGAACAAAAATGAGGACCCCACCTTTTTTAGTGTGCCAAATTCTGCCAGTGTGCACAAAGCTTTTACTATTTTCCCTTTGATCAACTGCAATGGCTGATATAATTCTGGGTTCTGCTATTTATCAAGAGCAATATATAGTCCAAGAGCCATTTCTGTGATACATACTCATTTCCAATACATTCCACATGAAAAACACCTGCTTACTGCAACCATATTTGATTAAAACTGTCTCCTAGCCAGAGCACCAGTATTTTGTCTGGTAAACAAGCCTTCAGCTGGCATATTTACACACAAAGGCTTTGGGAACTTAGCACACAGTTAAACAATGATTGATAATTCTACAGCAACTTGCAAAGGTGACTTTAAAAAATCATACCAAAAAATATATTAAAAAGAGTTGTTCGACAGGGAACAAACAACATAGGACTAGCTCGTCTATCCAATGTTCTACAGTGCATATGGAAGGATATTAATTTTATTCATTGATTATATTCTTTTATCTTTTATTCCTTTTTTAATCTGGTAGCAAAGTGAGTCCTTCAAGGAGCTATTTGATGAGCTGTTAGTACCAACATGACATTCGCAAATCATTCTCTGTCCACTGTTTTCCCCTTACATAGAGTAATCTTGTATCTTTTGTTTCTGCAGATTAGAAATGAGTTGTGTCTGGTAAATCTTAAGCTTCAATAACCTGGTCTGGAGTGGAAGCAGTTTTTTTGTTCATGAAAACCTTTATACTGATGCATTTTTGTGGCTCTTTCTGCCATTTGAACTAATTGCCCCTAATTCCAAATTGCTGTCTGTGAAGTTCAGTGTCACGGAGAGAGAGTGCACTTAAGTGTTAGCAGTAAGAATGACACCGAGTCCTCGAGGCACTTTACAGAGGCAGTACGGACTGAGATGAACCAGGTTCCTCTCTGGCATGAGTATTAGGACTGTGCACAGCTGGGCAGTGGGGTGATGAGGAAGTGAAACTTGTCCAGTGCCTGCTATGGGGTAAGGCTGCACGGCAGCTCACCGGTAGCGCCAGTCTGTTCCAGCCCGTGAGCTGCAATGGCACCCACAGCCCTTCCACACCAGCTGTGTGTGATGTTGTGGCTAGTATCTGCCCGTCCCCTCCCAAACATGTGACATTTGTAGTAGCCAATGAAGGTAAATGAAGGGTAGATCTGAAAAGCCAAAAAAGTCTCAGAGAAAGCTCTGAGTGAGCTAATTAAAGCAGCTGCCTGGACCTTGGATGCTGGGAACACGGCGTCAAGTAAATAAAAAGTTCAACAGAGGACAATTTATCCCTAGTTCACAAATCATTTCCCTGCTTTAACCTCTTAGCCCAACAACCTCTTGCCTACAATTAACATGAGAACTATTTCCCTCTATAGTTTCCATTCCTTAACAAAGTTTTTGAACAGTATTCATAGCCAATATATGTTTATGTCCTGAAACCAAACACAGGTCTGAAAAAGGGTACTGCTCAGTTAACGTTTCTCCAGCGCAGACACATCACCTCGTATGGGTTCACAGCACTCTAATACGTCATTGGAGCTTTTCACTCAGTTTTTTTAGCTTAAGCACACATAGAAAGGGAAAACTATTTTGTTTAGTAAAAACTACTTCTGTCTAGTATTAGGCTTATCAGAGGTTTCCAGCTCAAACATGGATGCCATTAGGGTCATGTCTTGTTGAAGGAGACAGGGACAAAAAGAACAGAGGAAGACACAAAGAAATGATTCTATGATTCTATGAAAATCCTGAAAAGAGCAGTAACAGGAAAGTGGAAAAGAGAAGGCAGAGGTGGAAGAACAGTAGGAAGAAAATGCCAAAGGCAAACTACACCGAAGTATCTCACTGTGCTTTTGTAGAATATGCACTTGTGCCAGCCTTGGTTTGGATGAAGAATGGAAGGGATAGAAAAGGAGCAGAGACACGGTCTCTTCTTCCTGACACAAAGCAGATTTTCCTTTAGCAGAAACACCATTTTTTAACTGACCATTAGAAGAAGTTTACTCAAATTACAGTATTTTCTAATGTGAGGAAACCTGAAACTCCTAAAATGAACTCAAGAGATCCTGAAAAGCTCAGGCACTGCTGGGATCTGCTCATCCCTTCACAGAAAGGATAAAGAGTATTTGGCAAGAAGCAAGCTGAAGGCAAAGCCTGCCAGTTTCTTTCACAACTTTAGCCTCTAAAAAAGCTGTAGTGTGACCAATGTCCTTATATTTTAAATAGTTCAGTGTGAGTGGACCCTAACTAATCAGATGAGTGGAGGAATGGCAGCAAAGACTCTCTGACAGTGATCTCAGGTTGAGAGGTTTTTGAATCCCTGGGGTCAATTCGTCCTCAAGAATGAATTGTTGGGGATGAGTGTCCTGTAACCCAATAAAGGGGTCTGGCTGCTTCATTTCAGTGCAAATGGACAATAACTTCATAAAACTGTAAAGTATTTATTTACTTGTTCAAAAGGAAGACTCAAGATATTTAATAAAGACTAGCAGGGGGAAGTCTGCCAGTGGCAGATACTGAAAAGGCAATGCAATGCAGCCATGACATGGTTTTCAGTGATATGTTAGGTTATGAAGAATGGGAGCTTTAGCTTCAGAAACAGTGTTTGTTCACATGGAGGAAAGTGAAATTTGTCACATGTCAGATTTTTAAAGAATGTTTTAAGCTTAGTGCTTGATTTAAAGAGAGATTTTCAGGATTACCAAAGCAGGATCCTTACCAAAGCAGGATTCCAAGAGAGGATGCAAGTCCTGTGTACTAGCCTGCTGATGGTGCAGGGTGAATAAAGAACAGGGGTCGGCCATAGAGAAGATGAGCAAGTACCAGGGGCTTATGCGTGCATGAGAGAACTGACTGGGGTTTTCAACGCTGCAAAGGCATTACACCTTTATGAAATACACTGCTGGACCGTGCCTGGTACACAAGGTAGTTCAGGGCTGATAGATCAGCAAAAATCCCCATAGAAAGCAAAGATAAGGCGATCTTGGGAAAGGTGAGCTTCATTTTCGCTGCTCTAAATTTCTGATCAGTTTTTAAAGGCACTTCTCCTGTAGCTGCAAAATCCTACATTGACATTCCACACCTGTCCCAGAGATCTGATACAAATTTTGCAGAGAAATGAATCCTCAGTAAGACAGTTCACTTCTATCCTTAAATGAACATTCTGTTGATCAATCTAAAAATGTTAAAATAGATTAATCCAAGCTAATATAAATAGAGGGGATAAAACCAAGCAAGACTAAAACTAATATAAATAGAGGAGATAAATGAATAAAATACTTAAATGATTTCTGAATCTGGATGATTTATGAGGCACTGAATATGCATGATAGAAATCAAGTACCAAGCACAGTCCTGAAAGCACTGACTCATGCAAGTAATCCTTCCTCCTGCAAGCACTATTTTTCAGGTTCAGATCCAAACACAATGCCTGACACTGTTTGCTCAGATAATCACTCTAAGATAAACAGATATGAATAACTGCAAATACTTCCAAGCATTTCCTTTCACTTATAATGTAAAAAGCAAAATTAGAGGATAAAATGAAAATATATGTTTCCACTTCCAGATTTCATACATCATTAATTCTGTAAAAATATATCCGTCTTCATGCTGATACTTCTCTTTGCTTGGCAAGCTTGAAGAATGCAATATGCTCAATAACCTGATAGAAAATTTGATCCTATTGTTTAACAAAATGAGGATTGTTTCATAAGGGGCTCCACTATGTCTGTGCACATTTTCCCCTAAGTAACAGTGTAAGACTTGTATTTCCCCAGACAGCTGAACATTTATGTTGATGTACTTGGCTACAGATCCAATCTTGCACTGGCTGTAATACAGGAGAATTTTCCTCAGCATTTTGAATTATGGCACTGAAATAATTTAACAGTGCCTTCTGTGCATGTTAAAGAAGTTTTCTGATATAGTTAGCTCTTACTGAAGGTTTGCTTACCCTATAAATTGTGCCACATGGTTAAACCACACTTTGGCCTGAAATCTGCAGAGGTTTTTTTTTTTCAGTATCACTGCAAAGTGTGTAACCCTGAAAAAGCTAGCATTTCCCCACATTCTCGCACACCCCATGTACAAATACTCTCCATTCTTTATATTCTCTAGGAAGCCCAGGTTACTTTTGAGCTATCTGGTAATTTGTGCTTGGAGAGCCCTCTCCAATGTTAAAAGAATGAAGCTGGCAGGAACCAAGAAAGGAATATTCAGTTATTGGTTTAAAAGGTTACAGTAGAGATACCCACAGACACGGTTTATGCCTAATTACTGAGAGCAAACCCTGCAAGTCACTATCATGGTTCTGATCCTAGTGAGAACATGATACACGTTGACATTTTCAAGATTAGGAGAAAGATGATCTCCTTTAGCAGCTCCCTGCTTTAACATCTCTCTCCCAAAGTAATCTTGAGACCACTCTGGTCTTTCTTTACCGCAAAGCCTTTGAGGAACATTGTGGTTGATTCTCTGAGAGGTACATTAAGATTATTTTCATACCAAATCCATTT